>CM042435.1:38016342-38041342 GCA_023631565.1 Gymnocephalus cernua
GATATAATGAAAGTAGAGGGAGGCAGGCCAGTACAGCCCGATCCGGTTGGGGAGAGTTCTAGCCCGACCGGGCACCTCTCTTTAGCCTGTCTCTCTTAGTGATGCTGCTTTAGTTTTAGACTGCCGGGGGACTTCCTTCCTTTGACACACTGAGCTTCTTTCTCCTCTCTTTCCATTTGTGTGCATCCATGTCCCAGAAATGCTTGTTACTAACCTAGCTCTGGGGAGCTTATTCCCCGGAGTCTTCATGTTTCTTTTCACCCAGGGAGTTTTTCCTCACCACTGTCGCACTAAATGCTCTTGAGGGAATTACTGGAATTTTTGGGTCTTTGTAAATTATAGTGTGGTCTAGACCTACTCTATCTGTAAAGTGAATCGAGATAACTTGTTATGATTTGATACTATAAATAACATTGAATTGAATTGAGTTTGGGTTATGTTGTGGTCAGCTGAATGTGTCTGTGTGTGTGTGTGTGTGTGTGTTTGTGTGTGTGTGTGTGTGTTTGTGTGCGTGCGTGCGTGTGTGTTTGTGTGTGTGTGTGTGTGTTTCTGTGTGTGTGTGTGTGTGTGTGTGTGTGTTCCTGTGTGTGTGTGTGTGTGTGTGTGTGTGTGTGTTTCTGTGTGTTTGTGTGTGTGTGTGTGTGTGTGTGTGTGTGTGTGTGTGTGGTCATGATCTCAGGTGAGACTGTGAGGACTTGCACCCCCCCACCCCGCTCCAGTTGTAGCTCAACTGATCCAAATCCAGCATCAAAGTGTGCAGCTTTAATCCAGACAGTATCCAGGTCCAGCCTCCAGCTCTGCCTCATTTATTATTTGCAACAAATGTTTCCCCTCTCCGTTACAGCCAGATTTACATACAAAGAAGCATTGCTTCATCACTGCCTGAAACTTGAATGGCTATTTTCATTTTATTCTTATTAAAATGGAAAGCCGGCGAGGCTGTTTGCTTGTTGTGTGGCTCTGAAAGTACAGATACACAGTACATACTACTGACAGTAGAGAGTAGTATGAAGAGAGACTGCAGTAATTCAATTCAATTTCGTTTATAGTATCAAATCATAACAGGAGTTATCTCAGGACACTTTACAGATAGAGTATGTCTAGACCACACTCTATAATTTAAAAATTCAGAAAACAACTCCCCCCTAGGAAGAAACCTGGGACAGACCCAGGCTCTTGGTAGGTGTGTCTGACGTGCCGGTTGGGGGTTCAATGAACAGTGGCAATAACAGTCACAGTAAAGATAATGGAACAGTGACTAGAAATGGTGGTTGCAGTAGCGTAGCAGGGAGCAGTACAGCATAGCAGGGAACCGCAGCAGAACCACAGCAACAGCCGGAACCATGACCGCAATCCTGGGACTTATTAGGGATTATAGACAAATTCACCATAAACAGATAATTGGATTCAGAAACATTGACCATCAGCCATCAATAACTGCATTTATTTCCTCTCTGTTAACTACGCCTGTAACAGCCTGAGCTTGTTGTCAGAGCCACGCGGCCGGATCTACTTTCAGCTGTGAACAATAAATCCAGTCAAGAGTTGCCGCCAAGCGCTGGACGTCTTTAACCACAGAAGATGAGGCGAGAGGGGAGGTGGCAGAGCGGAGCGACAGCGGGTTTAAAAAATGACAATACTTTATCCTTAAATAGTTTTGAAAGCCTCCTGCCAGCCGGGTCATGAATCAGCCTGTCCGGCGATCCCTTCTGGCGTTTGTGGGGAGGGCTGCGGGGGCGACGGAGGCTGTGACAGGTGAGCCGTCCCTGCTGCTCCAGCGTGCCCCCCCCCCCCCCCTTCATCATTTAACATTTAATCGAAGCTGCCACCTGTCCCGGCTCTCGCCACCGCTGCATTCATCTCTCACAGCCGTTTCCTGCTCCGTGACGGTCTGTGGTGATCGGGTGTAATATCAGTCTACCTGTCAAAACAAAGAGCAGGAAGTCCCATCGATCAGCTGGTCCCTCCTACAGCTGAAAACAACTGGACTTCATATCTCAAGTTTGCATTTCAACTCAGAACTGTCTTTGCAGAACAGCTGATGTTAAAACCTTACTTTGAAATCAAAGAAACACAAGTAGAAAGTTTGGTAACACATCCCACCAGGGTTGGGTATGGTTTGGTGCTAAATCGGTACTTTTAAAATGGTGCCGGTGCCTAAACGGTGCCTGAACTGATACTTTTTAAGAAAGTTTAAAAAAAAGAAGAAGAAACAAGAAGGATAGGCCGACTAAACAACAGTCGGTGACATTTAAGAACACATTGTTTATTACTAAGTCCATATGGTCAAAATTAAATGATTTAATAGTAATGTAATAACTATAACTTATAACAAACAATAACTTATTTCACCAGTAAATTGCTGTTGAACGACAAAAACAACAACCAGATGGGAAAAGGGTATTTTACAATAACTTTGAATGCACCGCGAGGCTGTAGGTTACCAGTTTCAGTGAATGCACCGCGAGGCTGTAGGTTATTTGTTTCAGTGAACGCACCGTCTGTGTTTTTCCGACGTCGGCAGCTGCTGCGCTGCAGAGCAGACTGTTGATATACAGTCACACTTTACACTGTTTAACGTCACCTGTCAGCATGTTAACCGTGTTTAATCACGCTGCTAGCTAACGCTAGGCTAACGTTACCTGCTGTCCAGTGTAGTGGAAAGTCAGGCACCGACATTTTCTTTCCTATTCGGTCTCGTTACTGCCATTTACGTTGGAACCGGGGACCTACTGGCACCGAGTTTCGGTACCCAACCCTACATCCCACTAAAACACATTCACCCCCTTGGCTCAGTGGGTGGAGCAGGCGCACGTATACTGAGAGGTTTATGTCTCGACGCAGAGGTCCAGGGTTCAAGTCCGACCTGTGATGATTTCCTAAAGGCGGAAAAGCCCCCAATAAAACCCACATTCCCTCGTTGCCTCTTTCCTCCCGTGATTTCCTCGCGTCTCTCCCGTGCTTCCTCGGTGGGATGGACTATGATGCGAGGAAGGGAAACAAGGGAAGGAAACGTGGATGAAATAACAACCTGCGACGTACCGGGGAGTAAGACTAACCTACTCGACTTTTGGACCCGTCACAGATGTAACTAGTTGCATTATTAATTGCTGGAGAGGCATCATTCTTGTTATTCTTTCCACCGGTGGTTTTATCTACTGTAAATGGGAACAACAAAGACACAATTGTGTTTTCTGTTACTGAGACTCAGGTTAACAAGATTTACAGAGAAAATCAAACGTAAAGTTCTGGATGGACTACTGACAATGTCGAGTTGAAAGAAGAAAGGGCCTTCCCCTAACAGGTAGGGCGTGTGGTGCAACAGTAGTTGTCATTTTTAATCACATACCTTTAGTGTGAAATGTGTGAAACAAAATAAAAATGTGAGTCGAGCTGCAACATTCAGCCTCCCTCTCGCTGACCTTTCTCCACAGATAACAAACAGGAAACAGCGCTTACAGATCTGAGTCGTGGCCGGCATGCGCGGATGGGCCAGACGGATCGATACATCATACTAATAAGTCAAATCTGCAAGCACCAATTATTGCGTGTCATGTTTACCCGCCAGAGTGAGTAATCGCCCAATTTAGCGAGAGCTCACCAAGGTAAGCGGAGCTGTCGGGAGCTCGTTATAAATCGTACGTTCTCACACACGGACGAGTAATTAAGATCCCAAAACACACATGTTAATATCGCTCCAAGCCTATTAGGCCTGCAGGGTGAGTGAGTGAGTGCATGCCTGGGTGTGTGTGTGTGTGTGTGTGTGTGTGTGTGTGTGTGTGTGTGTGTGTGTGTGTGTGTGTGTGTGTGTGGTTCAATAAAGTTCATCTCTCACTGGAGGCTAAACGCAGACGCCATCTTTAAACCTATGAAAGGAGAACATGTCCCAGTAAATGGTCATTCAGGATTTAGAGAGCATCTTAGCACACAGGAAATTATAAAAGAACTACTAATTGCTTCACACAAAGAACTTTGCTCTGTACTTAATAATAATAATACTAATAAATAATAATAACTTTATTTGTATAGCACCCTTCATACAATTAAATGCAGCTCAATGTGCTTTTGAGATTAATTCTTCTACTGGAGATAAAAAAAATTAAAAAAAAAACACTTGTGTGCATGGAGATCACTTTTGGCTCAAATCTCAAATGCTTAAAAACCCAAAACGTCGTGCTGGCGATGGAGCCTCTTAAGGCTGCATTCACATAACCAGAAGGGGATCCGGTGATTCGCCGCAGGGCTGTGCAGCGGTTGGAGTGTCACTGAGAAGGCCCGCCTGTGTGACATCCTGTTGTGTTGTTTAACTCCCCAATAAGTGCAGCAGACTTTATATTTAACAGCTACTGTTTTCTCACCGATCATTTCTGGACCTCGACTGCAGCGTCAGTTCACAAAGAAAGAGAGAAAGAAAACAGACGGAGGGACTGAGGAAACAGTTCAGAGCTTGCGTTTTAAATCTTTCTTGTGGCAGAGATAGAGGCAGTGATGTTTCCTGTTTCCTGTACGGGACCCTCACTCCGCCTCAAAACACGCCCACAAGTCTGATCCACGTGATTGGCCACCGCAGCACGACGTCGGTTTGCGTTTCTCTAAAAGTTGATTCTGTCTCATTTTTTTGGCCGCAGGCCGCAAGCCCCCTGCAGCTTCCACCGCTGCACCTTCCACCGTTGCAGCTTCCACTACTGCACCATCCACCGCTGCAGCTTCCACCACTGCACCATCCACCGCTGCACCATCCACTGCTGCACCATCCACCGCTGCAGCCAAAACGCGCTTCCCCCATGTTTGTTAGATATTACATTATTATTTTCAGTGTACGTATGGTCATTTCTTACCAATGGTGACACTAGAGAAAGAGTCACTGGGTCACCAAAAAAAATGGTTTCCAAGAAAATCCTTTAAAAAGTTCTATTAAGATCCATCCAGTGTTGAAAGTGTTTGTCAGGAGTAAATTCGGAGCTGGTGCTGTATGAAGGTCAGAGGGTGTATGAAGGTCAGAGGGTTGTTGATATCCACAGCATGTTCCATGGCCTGCAGCTGCACACATGTCCATCATAAACATCTGTCGGTCCTGTAAAGTAAATCAGAAAACACCACTGATCCGGCGGTTTCTGCGTGAATCGAAGGCAGGTTTGACCTTTGGCAAGCCATCACCCCGCCAATGATGCGTTTTGGATCGATGTGCGGTGGCGGCGCTGGTGGAGACGTGTACGCCTGTTTGTTCCTGCACGTTGACCTCACTGACACAAGCTTGAAAGCTTGTTCACAATCAGCCAGTAGCTTGTTTTGACTGAAAGCTAAACTGATCCAAGGTGTGTTTCACATGCTATTGATATTGATATGGATTGTGTGTGTGTGTGTGTGTGTGTGTGTGTGTGTGTGTGTGTGTGTGTGTGTGTGTGTGTGTGTGTGTGTGTGTGTGTGTGAGAGTGCGTGTGCGTGCGTGCGTGTGTTGTATGTGCATCCTCTGTGTGTGTGTAAGTAAAAAGTTTGCCTGGAGGAACTGTGCTGAAATGAATGACTCTCCTGCGGATGCTGAAGGCCCCCCTGCTCCCCTCGCGTCTATACCTCCGACTACAGTAAGATCGTTGAGATGGAGCCATGGAGCGGCGGGAGAAATATGTTGTTCATAACCATGTTAGCTGGAGGATATTTAAAGTATGTAACCAGGATACTGGATGTGAGCAAATGGAGAAAGATTAATACAGTAGAAAGTCACCATGTCTTTTGAATGCTGAGCTGTATCATCCGGTACCGTTGTGTCCAATCAAAAGCTGCAAAGGGGTTAGGGCTAGGGTGTTAGGGTTAGGGGGTCAGGGTTAGGGGGTCAGGGTCAGGGTTAGGGGGTCAGGGTTAGTAAAAAAACACTTATTATTTAGAGTGACAAAACAATTTGATGATTTTACCTGGGACTGATATTTTTGCTTTTGTTTTGGTGATGGGAGAAGAAGAAGAAGAAGAAGAAGAAGAAGAAGAAGAAGAAGAAGAAGAAGAAGAAGAAGAAGAAGAAGGAGAGAGGTACGCTCAGGTTTGGCTCCCACTTGGTTTGGTGGTGGTGGGGGTGTTCGGCGGTCTTTTCTGCCTGTTGTGATTGACAGGCGGTGAGATCGCACGCGGGAAGGGAGCCGGATAGATTCTCTAGATTCCTTAAATTGGCAATTAGTTTTAATGAGCACTTTAATTTTAATGAGAGGCTCGCAGATCTCTTCTCTTTCATTTGGTTCATTTCACATGTGTCCCCCCCCCCCCCCCCACACACACACACACACAAACACACACCCCACAAATGTACACACATCAGAATAACGGAAATACACATTAAGTAGACATAGGAGAAATAAATATAAAGTTTAAGAAATGGAAAAATAGAATTAGTTATAATAATAATAGTAATAAATCAAACATATTTACACAATAGACAGACAGTATATATACCCAGATATACAGATGAATAAGGTGTACAGTTGGAGGTGAGACAGAGTAATAAATAATAAAGCGTAGTGCAGAATATGGTCCAGTGATGGCTCATATTGCAGAAACAGCTAGCAGTGCTACATTATGATGTTATATTAAAGAGTCTGACTGCTGCTGGAATGAATGAGCTGTGGTAGCAGTGAGGGTGCAGCAGTCTGCTGCTGAAGGAGCTGCTCAGGGAAATACATTTGCAAATTTACCATATTTCCACAAATATTTGACTTTTATTTGAGAGATTGGTGGCGCCCTATATACTAAGGCTCAATCCTTTGAGGAGATTGTGGCTTCTCAAACCAGAGAGATCCTTGTATACAACTTTTATTATTATTCTACTTTTAATAAACCACCTTAAATGAGAGATGTTGTTTGTCTTCTGTCCTAATTGACCACCTGGACTACGTCAATACTATGCTGTATCAATTTTTCCCCCACCGCCAAAATATTACAGTTTTTTTTTTACATTATTTCTTCTCACAGTGCACACTCTCCCCCCCCCCCCCCCCCCCCCCCCCCACACACACACACACACACACCCACCCTCCAACCATAACATGAAGCCTGTCTGTTCCAGTTGGACGGACTGAAGAGTGGAGGTCTGTTGGCCAACGCTGTCCAACAGTTCGCTGACCCTCGGCCCAATCAAAACCACCACCACCAACACCGCCACAAGTACCATCCCCGCAGCTGCCTCCTCTTCCTTTACTGTTTAAATTTATTTTATGTTTGTCCTCTGAACTGCCAATCTGTCTTATTCTAATGAAGCCGTGATCTGGCTGCGTTCAGAAGCATCCGAGCGGTAATGATCCTCAGCCCACAGCCACGGCCTCAATTAGATTATCTGTGGACGCAGGGACGGATGGAGGGATGGGAGAAGAAAGGGGGGAGAGAGTGGTGGTGGGATAAGGGAGATAATTGACCCGATGGTGGATGTTTGATATAAATTGTGTTAATGGTTTTAATCCCTCCGAGTTCACAGCTGAAGATAGTTGAAGCAGAAAGCTCGGACCTGGATCATGGAGGACATGAAGTCCAACTGTCCACTCCTGGTCAGATAACCTTCTACAACGGCTAGCTATATTACTAAAAGAGATGGCACTCAATTCAATTCAACTTTAATTCAGACACACAGGTGCATATGCGTATGAAACATGTAGGGCTGGGACGATTCATCGATGTCATCGATTACAAAAATACGTTGATTTGCATAACGTGCGTCGATGCGTTGGAATGGAGGAAGATGGCAGCACCCGTAAGCATGGATTCGTCTGAAGAAGCTGCAGCTAAAAAACATTGGCAGTGGTCAGCGTGATTTATGCTTCTGTGTTAAAGCTACGCCGTGGCTACGTAGGTACGTGGTGATACCGACCCGACGCCGTAGCCTGACGTGCACCTCCAGAAATATGTAACTACACGCCGCTCGGCCGTAGCTCGGTAGCGTTGCATTTCCCCCCGACTCATTTCCTGGTTCTCCTCCATAAACAACATGTAATCAAGGAGAGGGTTAACTTCTCCTGCTACTGAAAGAACAGAGGAGACACTTTGTTTCTCTCACTGTGACTCTAGAGTCACTACTCACTCTGAAGATAATCACCATCAAACCACACACACATCGTATGCACGTTACATTTTGGCAACTATTTTCGTATGCATGCCATACTGTAGTAGATGTGAAGGTGATATTGGCGCAGCCCTGTGGCCCCCGGGTCCACAGTGTGACACAGTTTTGGTAATTTGATTAATTGCAAGGTTAATTGGTAGGGTTTAGAGCTGCAAAGATTAATTCATTCATTCATTAGTTGTCACCTATTAAATCAATCGCCACCTACTTGAACTTATAACTGATCAATCTTTTTGAGTAATTTCTTATGAAAAAAGGCATTTTCAGTGACAATTAATATTTCTCTCCTCATACTAAATCCAATACAAATATAGTTTCATAATATTCTTGTTAACTTCCCTTAAATATTCCTCCGCTTTTACCTTGCTGAAAGGTATGGGGGGGGGGGGGGTGATTGTACTCATCCGTCCATACTCAGTGTTTACAGTTTATGTGGAAAATACGGTCTTCGTCTTGAATCTAGAGCTGCATAGATTAATCAATCTTTGAGTTGTGGACAAAACAAGACATGTCTTCAATGGCGTAGCGGACACGGTGTACACGGGAGGACATGTCCCCCGCACTTTCCATATCGGTGAACGCACCATAAGTAGGCAACATGCACGTTACTCAGGTTGCATCAGTTGATTGATGGACTCATAAATAAAATACATATACAAAAACACATAATGAGGAAAACATTAAATGCAATAATTAAGAGCAATGGATATGATGGAATAGTGGTATTAGAATGTGCCAGATATCCATGTTTCCATCAATCGTGGATGAAATGTAGACTATTGGATTCCGCGATTGGGTGAGTGAAATGGTGGAGGACCTACTGAACAGTCTGTTCCCCTCACTTCGGAAATTACAGCTACGCTCCTGCATTTGAGGAGTTTTGGGAAAGACTGATCGACATCATTCATAATTTCCGTGGCCATTCGAGATCTTTGTCAGGTCCACCCAAACATACGTTGTTTTAGGCATGTGAACTTGTCTCGTCAGGCTTAATTTGGATAAAATGTGTATATAATGATGAGATGGAGCATTCCCACTGTAGACATTATGGAGCAGGTGTGCAGGCTGGTAAACTGTTTTAATGTAAAGCCTTCTAAACCTCCCTCCAGGCAGAGCTGTTTGCTCACTTCTTGCTGTGTTAATTGCGTTGCCATGATTAAGGGTTATCACTTTTTACTCCCACACAGATTCAAGCGGAGTTTAGAATAACGTGTGAAACTACATACTAAAACTGTTTACTGCAGAGAATGGAAAACTAGTAGCGTGACGTGGTCATACTCAGATTCTAGTTAGAATATGAGTCTGATGCTGCTCCAATGGGCTATGATTATGGGGCGTGTTTCAACCGAACCAGGAAAGAAAATTCCTCTGCACTCAATTGGATAGACCTACGACCAATCAGAGAAACGGAGACAGACGTCACAGAAGCTGCTTCGACAGAGCAAAGGCAGATACATGGCTAAACCTCATCACATATCACGTGTGTATACATTAATCTGACCTCAAATGTTGTGGGCGGGGCTAAGATCAGCTGACATCCAGGCTAGAAAACCAAGATTCCTGATTAAAGGTTAAACGTTTTTCTTCTGATCAACAGATCTCATGTTCAGATTCAAACACACAGTCAATTTATCTACTAACGAGTATAGCGTGTGTACCACAGCCTAATATTTATATTTTAAAAACATTTTAATGAGGGACACTATTTCACTGGGTGCAAGCTGCTCACTCCCAACTCATGGACATAATGACGCTTGGTCATTGGCGCTTTATTATGAATCCCACGCAACTTCTAGGCAAGTCCCGCACTACGAAGCAGCCAGTTTAGTTGGGGTAAGGCTTTGACCTGGAGTAGTTAAGGTTATGATAGCCGACTAGTCAGGGGAAAGGACCTGAACAAATCGGGTTACGTTGCCTAGCGTAAGCATGGACGCCTGGCCAATAGTAGAGTGTGAATGCTATCAAAGGGCGGGTCTTGCCTAGAAGTTGCGTGGGATCCATAATAACACGTCATTGGCCCTCAGTGTCAGATAACGATGCAAAAATCACCTTTTAGCGTGTGTACGGAAGGCGCTGTAAGATGACGTAGTATTAAGAGAGACAACGGTAGCGAGTAGTATGAAAGACAGGAAATCCGCGTAAGGAGGCAGGTTGAGGTGGTGGATGGGTCAAACAACACAGGACTTTCACCCACATGTCAGTTAAACGTACGTCCCGACCGAGAGCGTCAAAACGGGACGACCAAGTGTGTCTAAACATGACGCTAAATGAGAATTTTTGCTACAATAACAAACACCAATGGCACCTGACCAAATGGTGCTTTTCGACGCGATGGGAGTGAGAATGTTTTGCAGGTTCAGCCTAATGATGTCTGTCTCAGGAAATCTTTTCCAGACTACAGCGGGATGAGAAAGCATTCATGTCATGATATTGAGGAACCCAGCCAGTTTTTCTGTGTCACACTGTCCGTATGAAACGGCAGCCACCCTCCAACAGAATACCAAGACATAAACACATTAGTATACTGTTGCATATTGTAATGTTTCCCTGACATTTCCTCCCAATTATTCACTAATGCTGCAGCCACAGCACAATGTCTCTGCATTTATCACTGGAAATTGATGCAATTTATATTCATCTAGCACAATGACACAATAGCACAGTGTGGCAATGGATTCCCTACTTCAACGGAAACCACTGAGTGTGAATGGAAATGGTGAGATAAGATATTTAACAGGCAGCAGAAGCAGCTGAAACGGAAGCAGAGGACAAGAGCTGGAGATTTAAAGCATGGACTTGTTTATTTATTTTCTTGACATGTTCCTGCCTTTCATTGGGTTGCTTTTACCTGCACAATTAGAAACCCTAACCCTTTAATGGGAATGTCAGGGATACGTGCCACGTAAACGTCCCTTTTATAAGCCAACCCACCATCTTTCCCTAAAACTAACTGCGTCGAAAGTAACGGCAATAGTTCCCATCAAGCGCATTTAGATAAAGCGCGTTTAGATCTGATGCTGAACGAGACTTTTAGTGTCAATAACAACGCCAAAGGGACCTGACCAAGCGTCCGTATGTTACGCGATGGAAGTGAGAATCTGGTGAACAAACACGAGACCGTTGTTCGTGTCCTTTGTGAAACCAAATTCAACGTTGGCTTATTTTAACTTACATACTTATTGATTACCTAACAAACGTTCTTATTTTGTCTTAAACTATAATCTTTTTCTAAACCTAGTTTAGTAGTTTTGTTTCAAATCGCATCACCCACGTGTTTAAAAGTGCGACTGTTTCACGTTGTGCGCCTGTCGCTGGTACTAGGTTGAGTAATCACGGAGTAATTACGTTTCCTTTAACGTAGTTAAGAATGCAGTTAAGTGGTATATTTTTTTAAGGAGACAGGGTTGGCATGAGACATGCTCTATACTGTTGTCCACATGCCATTTGAAAAACATGTTTATGTCTTTGTTAGCCGTACATTACGGTACACGTGGCATCTCCAAAGAGGCCACTCAATGACGAGTTATTATGACTTGCTTAGCAGCCCAAAGAAAAAGCCACGCATGGCGTGTATTGCCAAGAAAGCAAGTGGGATTAATTATAACATCTCAACGGCTGCTGGCTGAATTTAAAAAACAAACACCCACATTCGTAAATCCCGATCAGGAGCTGAGGTTTAATATTTTATTGTATGAAGTGATGTGTGATATTGTGTATTGCCAGGCGGTACTGGAAGAAAAAAACAAACATTCACAGAGCCTGGTGACATGGTCTCTAAAGAAAAGAGAAGAAACTGAAAGACATGTTGTATTTATATGTATATGTGTGAGTGCATAGCAGTACTGACCATATGCTCTTTAATGTGGACTGAATAATATCTTCAGCCAGTGCTGTCATAATCAAAGCGGGAGGAATTTGTTCTGCTTGGGCGTATCAGGCCACGGCAGAGAGAAGCCTCGGCGGAGAGAAGAGCAAGAGCGAAGAAAGCAAGCTCTAAATACAGTGTTTGACTGTGACACTGCTGCTGCCCCCAGATAAATTTGCAAAGTGTGTTTCCATCAAACATGACCCCTCCGCTTGCCAATTATCTCTCCAGGACTGCATCGTTTCAGCGGCCGGGGTCGACCCTGTCTGTCAGCCACTGTCTGTCCCCCCGGCTGATGGGGGCAGGGGGGATGTAAAAGCATGTCTCCATCGGCAGATAATCACTCCCAGGAAGCATGCAATCTGCAGGGTCGGAGGTCAGAGCTTCCATAAACAGACGCCGCCTGGCTGTCAGGGGCAGACCTCGGTCACCTGCGCCTCAGAGCTCATGAAAGCCTCTTTGCTTTCTCTCAGTGGAGCTGTTGTTTTCTGCACATTGTTTTTACCACGAGCAAATGTGTGTCTGTCAAAGCGGCCGAGGGGGCTCACAGACCGAATGGGTTTCATCCACAAATACCCCGACCCCGTCACTTAGATGGCAAATCATCCCTTTAAATTACATCTTGAGAACTTTGCAAAACAACAGTGTAACAGGCAGCTTCCTAGAGGATGCAATAAAATAATGCTAGGGCAACAAAAGAGACAAAAAATACAAATAAGTGACAAGACTTTGAAAAAAGTGACGAACTTGGATAAAAAACAAAAACAGCAGCCTTGTAACTGAAAAATATTCTGCAAAAAATGTCACGTACCCAATGCAGTCCTCCAGAGTACCCCTAGAGGGACACCTACCCAATTTGAGAAACACTGAATTAAACTGATAATAAATGTTGTTTGGTTGGACTGTAAAGCTGCACACTGGACTTTCATTTCACTGGAAGGTTCGAGCTGCTTTTGCATCATCACAAAAAAACGTTGACATCCAGCGACCGCTAGAGCGCTAATTACGGGCCGCCAGAGCAACCAAAACAACAGAGCAACCACACAGCTGAGAGGATCAAAGAGCTTATCTACCGAGGAGTCTGCGTGCTTCAACGGTCTGACCGGAGGTAAGAAGATCAACCGCGTGCCGGAAAGTCACGGCGCTCATCTGAAGTGCCACTGCCTCGAGTGTGTGTAAGTAGCGGTTCACCATTATCCCGCTGAGGGGCCGCTGGGTAATTATAGCCTGTTGCCCCAGCCGCGGCCTGTCGGAGCCTCGTTTGTACCGCTCTGAAGGTGGGCTAATTGGTGCTTAATTACTGTAGTCGGCCCACCAACAGTCAGCGAGAACAGCTGCAACAAAACAACAAAACAAAGACCGGAGGAGGAAGACTGAACCGGAGGGATGGAGGGAAGGATGGAGGGATGGAGGGAGGGATGGAGGGAGGGTTGAAATAGTGAGTAGAGACAGAGAGCCATCTGAAGAACATTTATTCTGTAATCGGGAGAGGAAGCGGGAGGCGGAGCGAGCACGCTACGGTGGCTCGTTAGGACAAATCGTGAAGACGTGAATTATAGATTTCAACAAACTCTCTCATTCTATCTCTCTCTCTCTCTCTGCCTCTCTCTCTGTCTCTATCTCTCTCTCTCTCTCTGTCTCTCTCTCTCTCTCTCTCTCTCTGTCTCTCTCTCTCTCTGCCTCTCTCTCTGTCTCTATCTCTCTCTCTCTCTCTGTCTCTCTCTCTCTCTCTCTCTCTCTGTCTCTCTCTCTCTCTCTCTCTCTCTCTGTCTCTCTCTCTCTCTGTCTCTCTCTCTCTCTGCCTCTCTCTCTGTCTCTATCTCTCTCTGTCTCTCTCTCTCTCTCTCTCTCTGTCTCTCTCTCTCTCTCTCTCTCTCTCTCTCTGTCTCTCTCTCTCTGTCTCTTTCTCTCTCTCTGTCGGTCTCTCTCTATCTCTCTCTGTCTCTGTCTCTCTCTCTCTGTCTCTGTCTCTCTCTCTGTCTCTCTGTCTCTCTCTCTCTGTCTGTCTCTCTGTCTCTGTCTCTCTCTCTCTGTCGGTCTCTCTCTCTCTCTCTCTCTTTCCCTCTGCTGTCAGAGAGAGGAACAGTGTTGCTCATGAAGTGTTAAGAGGACAGATGATAAACAGGAAGGAGAGCCAGCGCTCAGACCTCCGCACTTCCACTTTCAATTGATTATTAACTATTAAATTAATCGCCAAGTTTTTTTTTAAATTAATAAAATAATGGTTAATCATTAGTTTCGGCCCTATCCCAAACCTCAGCTTCCTAACAACCTTTGATTCTGATTCTTTTTAATTCATTTCCAAAGACAAAAAAAGCTGGTTACACCTTTAGGTTTTAATTCTAAAACAAAGTGACAACAGTGAATCTGATCCATCAAAATAATCGGAAGTTGCCGCGTGAGGACGCCATCTTGGGCTTTTTGGGAAACTCTGATTTCCACTTCACTTTATTCTGCAGCAATGACTAAGTTAACTAGTCTGGGTAACCCAGTGTGATCTGCTGGTGATGTGATGTCTCCCAGCAGCTCAGACTGGAAACCTGTACGTTTATCTCTCCTGCTTCTGTTACAAAATCTGCAGGAACCAATCACATGGCTTATCCACCTGGCTTATCCGCTATTGGCTGGTAGACGGACTAACCCTAATCCGTACAATAAGAGAGTCAGGAGAGATTAGAGCGACCCTGAACATCCACAGATAAGACCTGCAAAACCGCCAAAGAGGACGCCGTTTCTTCTTTCTTTTTTTTCATCGCCCTCTCTGATTACTACACTCAGACACATTTGATTATGCATTTGTACGGAAAGTGTTTATTTGGCAGGAAAGTGAAAGAATTGATGAAAGTGGCGAGTAAAAGGAGAGGGGTTGAGCCGCCAGGCTTGTTGATAAGTGTTTTGATTTGGCTTTTAATGGCGTTTATAAAGTGCAGCGCCGGTGCTTGAAAACAACACGGCAGCATATGAGTCTTTTCTTTATGTGTACAGATATATGTATCCATATCGGTGATGTAATTGCATGCGTGATCTGACAGCTATTCAAATATGCGAGCGACCAGCGGAAGGTCATGTAGCATTAAGTGTTATTACCGCTCCTATGGCAACCATTCACTGCAGAGAACATGCTGCTGCAGTCTTTGTAATGAGAAATCCATTTGTGGACAAGGCAACAACAAAGCCCTCAATTACCGCCAGCACACTTCCAATCAAGCAAATGTACATTTCTCCAGCAGCTAACCTCCCTTCTCTGCACACTCCCTCACCTCATATAAACTCCACAATATTATTTTTGACAAGCCTGTCTTTGAATCGCATTAAAGACTTCCCAGATTATTATTACAAATGTAAAATTACATCAGCTGGTCCCCGTGGCTCCTGGCGCTGTGATGTGCGCTGATCACTGCGTTCTCAAGAGCATCTTCCGTCGGATTAGAGGTGCCACTGTTCATAAACTCATCAAAGCACAGTGAGCGCCGAGCCTCTCCAAGATAATGAAAATGTGCCGATAATAACGCGGAGGATTAGAACGGGACTGTGTGAGTGTGGGAGTGTGGGGGGTGGGAGGGCTTCAGAAGGAGAAGGTGAAAAGAGAAAGATAATAATGACAAATGTCTGTGGCAATTAGATCCCGTGTGGAGGATTCCTCGTAGGTTAATGTGAGGAATCCTCCACACTGTATGAGCTCCACCGATCTAATTCCTCCTCAGATGATGCAGATGATGCCGGTTCTGCACGGGGGGGGGGGGGGGGGGGGGGGGGCAACCATCCAATGGCTCGGGCCGAATCATTAGGTAAAAAGTGGCAGGCTTCTGTGGAGGACTGCTGGTGTTATTAATAGTCAACCCACCTACTGTGCAATATTTACTACTACTGTAAATTACTGGAATTGTTGGGTCTTTGTAAATTATAGAGCGTGGTCTAGATCTATTCTATCTGTAAAGTGTCTTGAGATAACTCTTGTTATCATTTGATACTACAAAGAAAATTAAATTGGATTGAATTGATAATATTGATAATACTGTGCAATTCCATTACTGTGCAATATGATTACTCTCATTGTCCAATATCTATTACTGATATATGATCTCCACTATTGGACTATATTCAAATAATGTGCAATAACCCACACTGCATATCACACTGTATATAAAACCACATTTATTTTTATATATGTATACCTTTTGCACTACTTATTTTTTCCATGTTATATTTATTGACGTACATGTTGCACTGGTAAAGGAGTTGCTTTTAATGTCGTTGTACATGTGTATAGTGACAATAAAAGTCATTTTATTATTATATTTTATGATAACCACAGTTTAAAAGTCAAAACCAGCTGAGTTGGAAACGCTTTGCTGTGATCACATGAAACAGGAAGCAGAGCATCTCTCAACTCAATAATCACAACAGAAAAGGTATGTTAGTAATGTGTTAGGATCAATGGAAGTGCAATCGATGTCACCTTCCTCTGTGTGTTGGCGTTCTCTAACTCTGTTTTCATCGGGGAAACAACAAGAAACTTCAAACTACATGCAGAAAATATCAAGTTATGAAGAAGATGTGGACGGTGCAACAAGTCAGGTCTGCTCGGTTCTTTCAGGGAATGATTGTAAATATTTACAAAGAATATGTCGAGGTCATTTCCTCTCTAACTGGGACGTTTTATAAAGAATATGATGAGGGCATTTCCTCTCTAACTGGGACGTTTTATAAAGAATATGTCGAGGTCATTTCCTCTCTAACTGGGACGTTTTATAAAGAATATGTTTGAGGTCATTTCCTCTCTAACTGGGACGTTTTATAAAGAATATGATGAGGTCATTTCCTCTCTAACTGGGACGTTTTATAAAGAATATGTCGAGGTCATTTCCTCTCTAACTGGGACGTTTTATAAAGAATATGTCGAGGTCATTTCCTCTCTAACTGGGACGTTTTATAAAGAATATGTCGAGGTCATTTCCTCTCTAACTGGGACGTTTTGGGGCTGATTGGTGGGATTGTTGTGGACGAAGTTCACACAGAGATACACTGGTAAGAGCCAATGAGGTTTAACCATGTATCAGCTAATTTAAATATCTCACGTTACTGTACTGTGTCAACAGTTAACTTCATTTTATATTGTATGAGCAGTTTTCTTTTGCGGGGTGCAAATGTTCCACCAGAACCAGTTCCTGTTACGAATATGACTGTCTGTGTAGTGTTTCCTGTTTTATTTTGTATTATCTGTTTTCCTCCCTAGTCTTGTCTTGTTTTACTTCCTGTCTCTGAGTTTTCCCACCCTTGTGATTGTCTAATGTGTTTCACCTGTTCCCCAGCCCTAGTGTCACCTGTTCAATGTTTTCTCGTCACCCTGTGTATTTAGTCTCTGTGTTTCCCTTGTCTGTTGTCAGGTCATTTTATTTTCAGTGTCGGAGTGCTGTGTATTAGTCTGCCTGTTTTTGTCTCTGTGTTGCTTATTCCCATGGTTCCAGTTCATCTTTGTTACTTCATTTTTGTTGGATAACATTGCCTGCTGTTTTTGGACACGTTTTGTTATTTGGATGTTTGCTTAAAGGTCCCATGACATGGTGCTCTTTGGATGCTTTCATATAGACCTTAGTGGTCCCCTAATACTGTATCTGAAGTCTCTTTTATATAGACCTCAGTGGTCCCCTAATACTGTATCTGAAGTCTATTTTATATAGACCTCAGTGGTCCCCTAATACTTTATCTGAAGTCTCTTTTATATAGGCCTCAGTGTTCCCCTAATACTGTATCTGAAGTCTCTTTTATATAGGCCTCAGTGTTCCCCTAATACTGTATCTGAAGTCTCTTTTATATAGGCCTCAGTGTTCCCCTAATACTGTATCTGAAGTCTCTTTTATATAGACCTTAGTGGTCCCCTAATACTGTATCTGAAGTCTCTTTTATATAGACCTCAGTGGTCCCCTAATACTGTATCTGAAGTCTATTTTATATAGACCTCAGAGGTCCCCTAATACTTTATCTGAAGTCTCTTTTATATAGGCCTCAGTGTTCCCCTAATACTGTATCTGAAGTCTCTTTTATATAGGCCTCAGTGTTCCCCTAATACTGTATCTGAAGTCTCTTTTATATAGGCCTCAGTGGTCCCCTAATACTGTATGGTGGTGATGGCGCAGTGGATATGACACATGTCTTTGGTGTGGGAGACCAACTGCCACTCTGCTCGTTTGAAAGCCATGATGTCTCTCTCTCTCATTGGTTGGCCAAATTCTCTGGGTGGGCAAAGCAGAGAAAGGGGAGGTAACCTTGCTTGTTATGACCTCATAACAAATAAGATTCCTGATTGGCTCATCTGAGCTTTTATTTTCTCAAAGGCAGAGCAGGATACCCAGGGCTTGCTTTACACCTATCACCACTTCAAGCCAATTGGGGACCATTGGCAGGCTGGGGGACTCATAATGTTAAAAAACCTCATAAAGTGACATTTTCATGCCATGGGACCTTTTAATAAATATTGTAGCTCATCACATCGCCTGCCATCTCTGCATTTGGGTCCGCATTTTCTGAACCCGTGACAGTTCCTTCCTGAGACTATTTGGCAGAGCCACCATCGCTGTGTCAGGTTTAAAGAAATGCAAACAACCCAGAGCGGTTTTGTCTCCTATCCCAGAATGCATCTGTGGTGTAGCCAGACCTTCCTCCACAGCGCTGTGGAGATATGTCAGTCAATGTGAGACTAGTAATGTGTCTGTGTACGAAAACCTGAGCACAGTGTAGCTGGCTGTTGTGAGTAGCATCCAGCAGTCGTTCTTGAGAGCCACGAACATAACAGTAAGAAAGAGTTGTCAAGAGTTTGTTAAACATGTTTCCTACCCTTCAGCTAGGATAGGAACATCGACTTAGGAACTGTTGATTTGTTATGGCTTTTTTTTATTGCTGAATCAGGTCCGAACTCTATTACGATGTTTACCAAACAGGTAAGATAGGATCTGCAAGTTAGGAAGTTTCTGCAGCACAGTCCCTTGTGTTTAGAAAGTGTTATAAATAAACACACATGAACATAATGTCAACAAGAACAATGAATTTATAAAAATAAAAAGGCAATTAAGTCGTCTCATCGGGCTCGTTTGGTTATGAGGAACAAATAAAGCAATTCATGGAGGCAGAAGGGTTGTTATTTATTGTGCATTACGCTTATTAGTGCCATTATGCACGAGTGTTGTTGCCATGGTTATCTGCAGTCCTATAGGCCTCGGCCATCTGAACGGTGGTTAAAGTGAAACACCTGAAACCTGCCGGCCAATCAGCAGCTTGCCCTTGTTTATTTATACCTATACGCTAAAATAAAATGTTGTATCCCGCACTCGTCCCTGGATCCCGACGCTGACCACCTGCGGCTTCCTGTCCGTGGCGGAGCGAGTGACTCAAACACCGAGAGAGAAGGAAGAGGAGAAAGCGATTGCTGCAGGAAGACAAACACTCCCATTACTCCGTGAGCTCTACAAAACAACTCGCCATCCACTCGACAGACTCATTTCTGAGCGATCATGGCGAGGACGAGAGCCAAGGAGGCGAGGGACGGATTCTGCTTTTGTCTCCTCTCATTTCCTCCGAAGAACCAAAAAAAGAAAAGAAAAGAACAAACACTCAGAGTGGGATAGTCCCAGACATTAACTGCTGGCTGATTGCTTTGTGCAAAAGGTGCCCAAAGAGCGAAGGCAAGGAAATTAGGGAATAATGGGAGGGAGTAATGAAAGAGGATGAAAACTGGCAGCTGAGCTCAACAGGCACAAAGAAAGAAACGGAAAGGAGAGAAGACAGACAGAAAAAAACCTTGAATTAGAATCATATTCTCCTTCTCAAACACTGAACTACAGCAGGGGGACCAGATGTAATGCAGTTTTTCAAACATTTATACCACTGTCCCACTCTGTCCTAAAATTAGGCTGAATGGACGGTGGTTTGAGGTAGCTGCAGGTAGAGCTGTGCAGGTCTGAAAAATGCTTGTTTCCTGTCTCACATCAGCATTTATAACAGGAACATTTGGGACTAGAATTAATACAATTTAGTGGAATCTCCTCTATGTGGTGATTCGTACCGAGGTCAAGTACATTTACACAGAGCGTTCCACGGCCAGTCGGCCGCTGCAAACTGACCGTTTCACCTGTAACTCAGGACGGAAAGGTCGGAACTACGAGATCCGTACCGGGACTTTTGGGGGCCAGTCTTGCACAGGGTTAGGGTTAATCACATTAAGCCTCTTTTTCATAATGCACATTGAGTAAAGTAATGTAAACACCCATCATGCTTTATTAGTGTGGTAATAATTTCTTAAAAATGAAATACTTTACAGCTCTACGATCCGAGCTGGAAACAGCTGTTTTATTTTCAGGATATCATTTACTTTTTCATTAATGTTGGCTCTTTCACATAGCTACACGGCCTCTTCCTCTCCTCCTCCTCCTCTTCTTTCTCTTCCTCTTCCTCTTCCTCTTCCTCCTCCTCCTCCTCTTTCTCTTCCTCATCATCCTCCTCCTCATCTTTCTCTTCTTCTTTCTCCTCCTCATCTTCCTCTTCCTCTTCCTCCTCCTCCTCTGCAGGTTTAAATTAGCATCCCATTCCCTGTACTGCAGCGTGTGATAACACATATGATGTGAGCCGGCGTGGAGGGAGAATACTAAATGTGCAAGCCAGTGTTCCTGGCTCGCACTGCTCCCAGCTTGGCTACCTCATGGCTTCTTTCCCCTTATTTGAAACATTTTTGTCACATTTTTCAAAGTTTATATATATATATATATATATATATATATATATATATATATATATATATATCCGATTGGCTGAATGTTTTCACATCTCTTTAAGGGCTGAATAATTGGAAATATGAGCTGTTAATGATGGACGTCTCTAGCCGCGCAGAGCTAACGAGCAGTTTAGGGAACAGTCGGGGGGGAGAACAGTTTGATTTAGAAAATGCTGCTCTCGGTCGAGATGAAGCCGTTATGTGAGCTGGATGAGCGTGTGGATGCACGGAGGTGGAGCAGGATGGCAGGGGTTAAGGTCGAAGCAGGAAGAGTGTCGATAACACAACAGCAATTACTGCATTATAAATGGGCCCCACGTCGCTGTGAATGAGCAGCTCCATCAATCTGTCCTGACAGCGTGCTCCTTAGCCCGCTACTCCGGCTCCTGCCCGCAATCTGTAGATTTCAACTTAGCCCAGAAATTGATAATCCGATTGAGTCGTAACCTGGTTAGCTGCTGGATGTGCTCGAGGAGAAGGAGGGGGCCGCTGCAGCAGGCTGCCGGCTCAGCTCAAACACACACAATGCACTCCTGCATATAACCACCCGTACGCAGCCGTGCAATGGCTTTTATGTTGTGGTGTAAAATGTCTGTGGGGATGATGATGTTTTGGAACTTATCTGTATGTGAGTATTAAGAAAGATCCTCTCTACCAGGGGTCTTCAATGTTTTTTAAGTCAAGGACCCCTTAACTAAAAGAGAGATGGAGCAGGGACTCCTACTGCATGCTATATATAAAATGAAGTTGCACATTAAACCGGGCCTACAACAACATGTAGGGGGGCCTAAAGCCTTTATACATACATTTTGTTTTTGCATAGAATACTAAGCTATTATTAAAAAAGCCTTTTAATTGTTGGCATGATGAACAAAGATGGTACAGAGGTGAGATGTCTCACTCTGTAGCTAAAACAGAGAGCTCAACACACAGGGTGAAAAGAGGAGCTGCAGCAATGTGCAGTACATCAAACTTTGTTTTTTTGAAAATTAAACCATGTAAAACTATTCTTGTACAACCTGTAAAATACAATTATGAACCTGAAAATGAGCAGAATATGTGCACTTTAAATTTTAGGGGAGCTGGGATGAAATTAAGGGGGGGGGGGGGGGGGCTTGAGCTTGACTACGAATAAAAGATATTTGCCATAATGTTGTAATTTATTTTCTATGTGAGGTTTTAAGACTGAGCATGACTTAGCCATGACTACACACACACACACACACACACACACACACACACACACACACACACACACACACACACACACACACACACACACACACAGTGAAATAAGTTCTCATTCTGCACTCACAGCTGAATGAGAGCGGGCCGATCTTCTATAGTTCAGTATCGATTCTCGTCTCTCTCATCCTAAACTGAATGAATGGAGCTTCAGGGATTAACAGCCAATGGGATTGCTGGGTAATTGAGTCTTTAAAAAACACTCATGAAGAACCCCGATCTGAAATCACTTTCAGACCCTCGATGTGTCTGTGTTCACACATACAGAAATATAGGTGCGTGCAACTGTTCATTCATGCAACAGTTGTTTGTAATAAAGACGTCTTCATTGATCAAGAGCTAACCGGCTCGGTGTAACGTTTACGGTTGATTTTAGATCCTAGTATCGGTTTCCTGCCTGATTCAGGCCAAGTCCACAAGTATTTATCAAAACGTATGTTGTTTAGCCTTTCACACCCACCAAACAAGAGAAAACATGACTCAGAGCCCGTTGCACACCGTTCTGAGGAAACATGTCGTTCAACCAGGAAAGAGTAGCAACACGGTGCACACCGGTTTGAGATTGAACATGTCCCCGTGTTTGTGTGGACCGGATTGCTTTTATAAAATCCCCATGTACTTGTGGACTAACCTCAGTGTCAGTGTTTCAATAAAGAAGCTCTGATAAAGTCACTGAACACTAGAATACAGACTATTGGTTTCAAGAAGTTAGAGAAATTGTCGCATGCGGCCCGCTGTTAGACCATTAGCTGCTTTTATCTGCGTCATCCCACTGTACAGTTAATCTTCTTGTGTCTACCTTTGAAAACGCTCAAAATAAAACTACTTTTTATTACTACTTTGCATTGTGGAAATATCTGGACCAACATGAATAGTAGTGAGTAAAAGTAATTAATAATGAAGATGTCAGCAGCAGTCCTGGACAGA
Organism: Gymnocephalus cernua; assembly: GCA_023631565.1. NCBI lineage: Eukaryota > Metazoa > Chordata > Actinopteri > Perciformes > Percidae > Gymnocephalus > Gymnocephalus cernua. The sequence continues at coordinate 38,039,239 of CM042435.1, forward strand.
CACAGAAACGTTTGTCCAAACCAGAGCTGAATTTAATTCATCAGGGCTGTGTTTGTCCTCGCCTAGATGGACCTCGCCTGGGCTAAATGAACCGGACTGGATGGACGAACACACCAGGGTTCATTAAACCCCACCGTGCAGGTGAGGTGAACAGCCTAAAACTCAATACAAAATGTCCCAGCATGCTTCATTCTGACCTCCTGGACAGTGTCGGTTCCCTGGCATCCATGAAGTGAATTAACAGCACCGGTCAGCCGGCAGCTGCTTCTCTCCGCCACTGAAACGTTGAATGAATATCCATCCATACATATGTTTGCAGGCAGATTTCCACCTCTGCAACCCTCCAGATGCCACTGCTGCTGCCATAATGACATGCAACATGATCGGCTGTGTATATTTGTCTTAGCGGCGTTGCAGGCCTACGTACGCAGACTTGTTCTGCATCCCATTACATTGCTGCTCTGCAGAACATGCATCACCTGGCTGACAGTATGTTAAGGAGCCAGAAGCCCCCGCTGCTGCCAGGACACAATTAGCATCCAGCTGAGCCACAGGATGCTAACTGCTGGCTCCAACACAAATCTGCCCTTACAGAGAGATCTCGGGTAGCAGCAGAAGGAAGAAGGAGGATGACATAGTCTCCCAAACACAAACTATGTCACATTGATTACCTGAGAGAGGAATTCCATACATAGCATTAACAAACATCCAACTTTATGTCACTGTTTGTACAAAAAAGCGACAACGTTTCATACAGGGCTGCGTATCGCCAGTTATTTTAGAAATTCTGATTCACAAAGTCCGGATATGATTACAGAGTAGCAACATGCCTGTTGTTGTTAGGGTTGTTGTTGTTGTTGTTGTTGTTAGGGTTGTTGTTGTTGTTGTTGTTAGGGTTAGTGTTGTTGTTGTTGTTTTTGTTGTTAGGGTTAGTGTTGTTGTTAGGGTTGTTGTTGTTGGGGTTAGTGTTGTTGTTGTTAGGGTTAGTGTTGTTGTTAGGGTTGTTGTTGTTGGGGTTAGTGTTGTTGTTGTTAGGGTTAGTGTTGTTGTTGTTGTTAGGGTTAGTGTTGTTGTTGTTGTTAGGGTTGTTAGGGTTAGTGTTGTTGTTGTTGTTAGGGTTAGTGTTGATGTCCCCAGTACCATTAAAAAGATAGTTTATAAAGGCTGTACAGACGTCACATATACAGGTAGTATACTAACACACACTCACACACACACAGACACACAGACACACACACACACACACACACATACACACACACACACAGACACGTACACACACAGACACACTCACTCACACACACACAGACCGTGTGGAGACATTATGGAGACGGAGAAACCCAGCTGGTCCTCCGAGCCGAGGAAAACAGACGGCCGGCGAGCAGCGGGGGAAACGGAGGGAGACACCCTGCGGTCGAGCGGCCATCCCTGCGACTGCGTCCCACCTTCACCTCGTCCGTGTGTTCCCACCGCCCATCGCCGTGGTGATGGCGCAGGCTCAGGGCCGCCGGCGGACGAGCGGTGGGAGGATTTATCGCCGTCGGATGGCGAGGCATCTGCTGCTTGCTTGCCACCAACTGCTGCTGAAACATGATTAAATGGCCTCTTCCAGCTAACGTGTGGAGCCGTCATGGCTGCCTGCCTGTCTGTCTGACTGTCTCTCTTTTCCTGTCACAAGAACCGTCCTACTGCCTGTCAAAGATCGGCGTCCGTTTGTCTTTCTTACTTCCGCTTTATTTAACCATGTCTGTCTGTCCCCGGGACTGATTGTCTGCCTCTCTGGTTTACTTTCTTGAAGTTCGTTCACACAAGATACAGAACAGCTTAATTACCCTGTGGAGACACAGGCTGTGTAATGCAACCCAAGTAGAGTTGGGAACCGTTTGGGTTTTATCCGATATGTCCCCCTCCCTGTCCCTCTCTCGGCCCTGAATGTCTCCCTCCCTGTCCCTCTCTTGGCCCTGAACGTCTCCCTCCCTGTCCCTCTCTCGGCCCTGAACGTCTCCCTCCCTGTCCCTGTCTCGGCCCTGAACGTCCCCTACCTGTCCCTCTCTCGGCCCTGAACGTCCGCCTCCCTGTCCCTCTCCCGGCCCTGAACATCTCC
>CM042435.1:38043842-38056342 GCA_023631565.1 Gymnocephalus cernua
TATTATACTGTTCTTGTCTTTACTAAAATCAAAACTACAATAATCAAAGGGCCGAAGGCTCTTACAAGTCATGAGGGAGCGATTTGACTTTTGGCTAACGTAATAGACGCGCTGTTGTTCATGCTGACTCGCCATTACATTTATTGCAAATGTAACTTTAAATTAAACGTGTGTTTAAACTTCACCTGGGGAAACTGACTTCACCTTCAGAGGCACAGGGGGGGCAGCTCAGTCGCTCCAGTCTTTGCCGGGATACAGGGCCACCACACCGCAGCAGACTCGCTGTGTGCGAGCCAGACTGTGCGATGCGAACGCCGCTCTACACATTTGATGCAGGGACGTAGCTAAGTACAGTATTTGAGGGGCAGGGGGCTAACGTTACATCTACAACTATTATAAATATTATTAATTAATATGAATTAATTGTTTGTTTCAATGTTTTTAGAAGCGTGTGGACATAGTGGCAGTTTGTTTTTACAAGCACAGTTTTTTGAACACCAAAGTTAGGGGGGCAGCTGGGGGGGCAAGGCCCTACAGCGGGGGGTCAGCTGCCCCCCCTTGCCCCCCTGTAGATCAGCCCCTGCTCTCTGTCTCTCTCTCTCTCTCTCTCTCTCTGTTCTTTCTCTAACTCGCTCCACCACTTTGTTTTATCTAACGTTAGCACCGCGCCACATAGCGCTCTAGGATACTGTAGCTGTTGTTATAGCAACAAAAGATGCTCTCGGCTGCTTTTTGGAACCAAAACGCTGGTAGTTGTTTTTTTGTTTTTTTTTCACTTCAAAAGCGCCTTAGTCAACTTTTTCTTGTCGAAAAAGACGCAAAGTGTGAATATTGCCTCATTCTGAACAACCAAACACAATATGGTGTTTACATGACCCATATCAAATTTGTAATATTGTCATATTCTGAATCATATGGGAATATCTGTGTTCGTGTAAAAATACTCATTGTTAATACAAAAATTCTGGTTTATTTGAGGTTGTGTTTTTTTTTTAAAGTTTGACAGGTCAAGAAAGGAGCGGTCAGTCCATCAGACCGGTTGGAAACCAACCAACCGATTTTCTAAACCACTTTATTTGGAGTTCAAACTTGAATGTGAGCAAACTGTGTGTTTGACTACTGTGAGTGTAGTAGGTAAAAGTTGAAGCAGTAAATTAGTCTGTAAACTGTGATGGATACACACATTTTGTTTCGGGGTTTGCCAGATTACACATGGCAACAACAGTATGGATAAGCTCACGGAAAGATGATGTTTCTGGTTGAAATCAACCAACATGGCGGGGCCTGGGTAGCTCACCTGGTAGAGCGCACGCCCATATACAGAGGCTCAGTCCTTGCCGCAGCGGCCACGTGTTCAATATTGACCTCTGCTACATGTCATTTCCCCTCTATCTCCACTTTCATGTTTAAGCTGAACTGTCACAAATAAATAGCCTGTACTTCCGATCTATTTTCATTTAACCAGACTATCTCTACAAATGAAAAGTACCCGAGTCTGGTAGGACCAGGCTAACAAATAAAAACAAGGTAACATAATAGTGAAGGCATGTATCCCCTTAAACATGCAGTTTGGTGGTACACAGCCAGTTAACAAAACTGCTGTTTTTTCTGTCTGGTGTAGGATCAGAGCAAAGTTCTGTCTAACTCTGAGTGCTCTGACAGACCTGAGTTTTCTTTACAGCCATTTCCTGCACAGAAGGCACACAAGGACAAGCTGGTTAGCGGTCTTAATGTGAGCACAATCTGCAGTCTGCACTCTGACGGCACGATAAACACTTAACAAGGAACCTTGAAACGTTCTCAGAAAGAATGCAGGTGGTTTTTCTTACGACTTTGTCCTTGTCTGAGCTGTAGAGAAGACACCTGTCACAGCGAGGTCAATGCCCCCAGCAGCCTCCACGCCATCAAAACCCTCAAGCAGAAACACAAAGAGCTACAGGGTCAGAGAAAGAGTATCAGCAAAACACGAATCATCACAGAATCACGTCAACTCGTTGGGATGCAACCTGTCTGCCTCATATTGACATCTTTAAATGACAGAGTCATAACTAGAGGTGTAAAGATGTAAATGTGGTGTTTCTCTGATGTCAGCTCCGTAAATGTGAATATGTTGTAGTTTCTTCTCTCCTTTGAGTTGTGGACAAAATAAGACATTTGAGGACGTCATCTTGGGCTTTTTGGGAAACTCTGATCCACATTTTTCACCATTTTCTGACATTTTAAAGACCAAACAACGAATCCATTCATCCAGAAAAAAAACACACATTAATGTGTGATAATGGACTCATGATAACTGCTGATGAATACAACAGATTTGAGTGGTAACAAGGTACTAACAAGATGAAAACATGCTGCTAACGTCTTCTTGGTGGCTGCAGCGGTACCGCCATAGATACCTACAGACATGGCCGTCAGTTTGGTCTGAAATGTGCTGGGTACAGACGCATTCATTTTTTTGTCTCTTTTGCGCAGGTCATGTTTTAAAAGACGCTGTCCTGTAGCTTACTAATGTAAATGCATAAAAACGTATACAAAAATGTGATGATGTCTGACACGTTTTATGAAGAAGAAAGCCTTAAGTTTTCAAAAAGCATTAGACATGACCCACTATGTTCTGCTTCATGTATCCATAGACCATGTTGACAATGTGACATGATGCGACAGACGTGACCAGCGCAGCAGCAGAACGGCGTTGCGTGTAGGTGCTGCCCAGTGGGGATAGAGATTTTTGTGGATTTGTTTTTTTTATTAACTAAATTGAGCTCGAGGGTTTCAAAAAAGTGGTGGGTACAAAATGACTCATGACGAAATCTGATAGGTATGCGTACCCACCGTCCCCACCAAAATCAACACCTATGCCTACAGAGAAGGTTATGTAATATGTCATCTAATGATGGCCAACGCTCAACTATTGTAGCCTTCATGATGTACTGAGTGTGATACGACTATATTGTGCACTAATTATAATCCTTGCTTTTACATTCTGTTATTTAGAGTGATGATGGGAAGTCATTGCATTATGCTGTGAGGTCACAGCTAACCGTGGCGAGGCGTGGAGGTGTCTTTGGTCCTGAGGTCACAGCTAACCGTGGCGAGCCGTGGAGGTGTCTTTGGTCCTGAGGTCACAGCTAACCGTGGCGAGCCGTGGAGGTGTCTTTGGTCCTGAGGTCACAGCTATAACCATGGTGAGGCGTGGAGGTGTCTTTGTTCCTGATGAGTAGCAGGTTACTGAGCATTTCTTCAGTGTGCTTCATGTTGTATTAACAGTCTTCACCACCATCAGAACATTTTAGGAAAAAACAACAAGTTTCCCAGCCTGACCAATCACACTTCTTCTTGTCTCCAGCCCAGATGTGTAGTTACATGTTTTGATTACATCGTATGTAGTCTACATCCACGACGTTCCACTTCTGGGATTGCTCCGTTCTCACTCTTTTCAGCCGGATGTCCGTCCCCTTCCTCTTTCTTTATGTTGGAGTTCTAACCTACGTCAGGTAAGATTACGTTACATGTGTTGTGGAACAGCGCTAAGCTAGCTAGCTAGCAAGCAAGGAGAGCGTCAAGCAAGGTTAGTAACAATTAACTAAGTGGTACTACGACAAACCTACGAGAAACTGAGACTTTCTACACTTAACCCATGGCTCAATTCATACGGTATAAAACAATGATACATCTTTTCCCATTCATGTCACTTCTCTATAGGTTGATACCAGGTTCCCTGTGGAGGTCTGGAGCTGTTTTTGTGTAAGTGGGTCCCTGTTTTATTTATCTCTGGTAGTCTGGCTCAACGGATGTACATATCTGGGATTCTATAGAGAAACCTGCCAGCAACAAGACTGGAAACACACAAGACATGGACTAAATTGCATAGTGCCTCTTTTAAAGAAGTTTTATGATGAAGGAAATCACCATGTTTAAAAGTGAATGTAACCATAACTCGTTTATTTACAGAACAGTTGTACAGACCTTTAACCAATGAGACACATTCATTGTCAGGCTGTTCACGAGTTACACACCACGCATTCATTCCATATATACCTGCACAAACCTGCACACACCTGGGTCGCTATAGAAGCGTGTGATAACTTTCTATAAAGAAATCTTTTGCATTTTAACTAGGGCTGTCAAATGATTAAAATTTTTAATCAAATTAATCAGAATTTTCAGTGGATTAATCATGATTAATCACTATTTGCAATTACACCTGAATCCTAACCATTTTTTTTCTGAAATGCATACCAAAAGATACTAGTGCTGTCAAGCAATTAAAATATTTAATCGCATTAATGTCATAGTTAACTTGCTATTAATCGCAATTAATCGCACATTTTTATCTATTCTAAATGTCCCTTGATTTCTTTTTGTCCCATTATATTTTCTCATTTTAATTCTCTTATCAGCAGGAAAAGTAGATCAGCTGCTTTGTGACTGTTTTTTTATTGAAAACAACATTGTCATATACGTTATGTTCAATTTCACACTAACATTCACACTTGGATCTAATAATCTGTCACATAATGTAACGCTGTTACCTCGATGTTCCATTGCAGGTAGTACTGCAGATAGTCCTGCAGCTAGTACTACAGGTAGTACTGCCTCATTTGTTTCTCTCACTGACTGTAGAGTCACTACTCGCTCGCTCTGAAGATAATCGCCGTCACGAGCCTACAAGCTACGCGGCTAGCAAGCTAAAACCGGCCGAGGCTTGTGTCTGTTTTGTTTGCGGTCTGCGAAATTACAAGACCCGCCCTTCAATCACTACTATTGGCCAGGCGTCGAAGGTAACGTAACTCCATTTGTTCAGGTCCTATCCCCTGACCAATCCACTATCCTCACCACTCGCGGTGAAATGCCTAAACCAAACCAATCAGCTGCTTCGTAGGGCGGGACATGGTGTGGCCATAGACAGTTAAAGAAGTGGACTAACAGATCCCGTTGCTCTCTCTATGTGTTACTCGTGCGTTAAAAAAATTATCGGCATTAAAATGGGTTTGCGTTAACGCCGTTAATAACGCGTTAAACTGACAGCCCTAATTTTAACACATTGTCATAAAAATACAAGACATTAAATACAATTATTAATTGACACTTTCAGGTTACAGTACATCAACAGTGTTGTGATTAGTGTTACGTTACATTCTGTGAGAAGTCGCTCTCATCCGTCTTATTTGTATCCCAGAGTGCAACACTGTTTTCTTATCTGTCAAACAATCCTTCCTCCCATCCTGACTCTCGTATCTTACTGCACGCTAGTACATGAGTATAGTGATTGTTAGAGAATATGTATGTCCTTGTGTGTTTCACTAAAACATGGACAGTACAAAGACAGTATATATATATATATATAGTTGTATAAGGATCGTTATGATGCATTGTGAATGAGTTAAAAATCAATACAAATGTGTAAAGATTACAACAAGTTGAGAATAAAAATGAATCATGATGCAGTTTTTAAATGACCAAGGGTGTAATGCTGTCTACATTGAGGAGGTGCTTTGTCACTTGTGCCTCCTGTTTGCAGGTCAGTAATTAGAGTAACTCAGCTCATCTGGGTCTGGTGTACCGAGGCCTCTTAAGCTGCAGTATCCTGTCTCCCCCCCTCCCTCCCTGCTGTCTCCACAGTCACACTAAGGTTTGGCTTGGTTAGGTTACGTTCTCCTCGGTTTGCCTTTTGCTGAGTTTACACTGTACAACACCAACACTCACTCACTCATGGACACAAGACACCACAGCTTCCACTGATTCTGCATCTTATTCTGTATATTATTAATTTGGTCTGATTTCCATTTCGTTTAATAAAGTATTGTCTAAACATTCAACATGGTGTTGTCTCCCTCTTTGTTATGACCACCTGAGCCAACCATCTAATTATTATATTTTTATTTGTTTAATTTGTTATTTAACCCTTGTGTAATTGATCAGTTGTCAACTATTAAATTAATCGCCAACTATTTTGATAATTGATTAATCAGTAATTTTTTTACTAACAAAAATCAGATTTCTCTTGTTAAATGTGAATATGTTCTAGTCTCTCTGGGACAGTAAGCTGAATATCTTTGAGTTGTGGACAGAACAAGACATTTGAGGACGTCATCTTGGGCTTTTTGGGAAACTGATGTTTCACGTCATTTGCGTTCCTTCTTGTTGATTGTGAAACTTTGTTGTTTTTCTGGGTTTTTAATTAAAATTTTAAATTAAAACTTTTTCTTCAATTTAGCAATTTCTTTTTCGACACTGAGCAATTTCCCGCTGTGTGTTTTGTGTGGTTTGTCACTTTTTTCAACAATTTTTAAGCGTTTTCTGATGTTTTGAATGTGTTTTTTTGTCACTTTTTCAAAGTTTTTTTGTCAATTTTTTTCTCCAAATGCTATAAAATTGAATAAAACACCCAAATTCAATGAAAGTAGTGAACTGATGATTTATTCTACTACTGCGTTGTATGGAACCATCCACGTTTTTTTTTTTGGTAATTTGGTTGAAAGAAACCGAAATTTGTGATATAGAATCTTTTAGGAAATGGCATCGCTATGGTGATGCATGTTATGGCGTTTCTAAATTAGACGTAGTATTTTGTGTCTTTCGTCTCCTCATTCGTCCACGTAGATCTGTCTCCGCTGCTTCTGCAGAAGGAACCCAAAATGACCTAAAACTTCTTCGTCGGCTGCAACCACAAAATGACGTGAAATCTGATCGCAGTTCATTATTTATTCGACAAATAACGATTCCATCAGCGTTTAACGAATCAGAAGTTTACCGATTAACCGATTATTATTATTATTATTATTATTATTATTATTATGTGCTGTCTGTTGTCTTTGAAGCTTTTTCTGACATTTATATCCCTTCGATACTTTTGATGCTTTTGTTCCCCAACCATCAAAAACCACTAACAACAAGTTATTTATTTACACTTATTTTTGGAATTCATGGACAATAATCCTCATTTGTAGGAAATTATACCTAATTTTTGTGTTAAAAAAGCAGAAAGGATGACATATTTAGAGTAATATTAGAGTATGTTGATGGATGATCAGACTTCAGAGAGTCAAAGTTTACTTCCAGAATACAGTTTTGGAACCATTTAATTTTGTTTAAATGCTTTTTGAAATGCTTAAACTTGAATAAAAAATCCAAAATTCAATAAGAGTATTGATCATGAATTGTACGTGTGACTGTATGGAATCCATCAAATATTTTTTGAAAATATTTCAGATTTTGCTGGAGCTGCTCCCCCCGCGACCCGAAAACGGATAAGCGGACGATGATGGATGGATGGATGGATGGATGGATTGAAAACAGGTCAAATTGGACCCGAAGACAACATGAGCATTAAGAGAAAATCTAATGATAACTTTCAAACTTTATGTTGATATTCATGAAATTCAAGTTTCCATGAGGCATTATTCATTTGATATTTGTTAATTTGCATAAACACATGTGGATGGAAACAAGGCTACTCTCTGCAGTAACCAACTGGTAAAACCTAGACACCATGAGAGCGAGCAGTTCCAGGGCTGGTGATGGCGTGACACTGTCACACTTCCCTGATCACAGCAGACTCTGGCAGTCATCTCACTGACACACGGGTAGAAAGTGAAGCGCATCCGACAGAACAAAAGGCTTCAGAAGACGCCGGCGTTGTGGATGTCGTTGTGATGAGCAGTGACTGGAGACGGCAGCGTGAACAAGGATTCTGTGTTTCTGAGTGTTGATGGAGGAGCCCGAGCTGCTTCTGCTGCTATACGGTAAATCACGGAGGATCAGAGCGTCAGCACAGCACAGCTCCCCCCTCCCTCTTCATCTGTCTGTCCATCATCTTTCTCTCCCCTCCATCCTCTCATCCTCTCAGCTCTCTGAGTGGGCAGCGGCGGCCGAGTCGTTCACCTCTTCACGCCTCTGGATGGGAGCATGGCGCCCCCCAGAGGCCGATTCTTCCACTTCCTCCTCCTCTTCTTCCTGCAGCAGTGGGGCACATCATGCATATTTCACCAGCTTTAACTCCACTTAAAATATGCATCCTAATTGGGCCTAAGTGCCGCAGCTCCACACTAAGTAGCTTTTTCCCCCCACTTTCCTCTCTAACTGACACGTTTCATACACTCGGCATGTTTTCTGAATGTTGCTTACTGATCTGTTTTTCCTCACGCTGAACTTTGCTGGACATTTTCTCCGCTTCAAAGCGGTGTCGTGTCGTGTAACACGGAGGCACGGGGGAGAAGGGTAACCACCTCGCTCACAACACCAACGCACTCAGGGCTGGCAGTGGGGGGGGGGAGATGGTTTTAACAGCATCAGAAAGATACAAATATTGAAATATAGACCCCTAAATGGCCGCCTGGGTACCTCGCCTGGTAGAGCGGGCGCCCACATGCAGACGCTCAGTCCTCGACACGGCGGCTCAGGGTTTTAGATCCGACCTGCGGCCATTTCCTGCATGTCTCCCCCCTGTCTCATCCCCCTTTCCTTTACAGTTGTCCTGTCTATTGAGGGCTAAAATGCTTAAAATAATATCTTTAAAAAAATAGAGACCCTTTATATATATATATATGTATATATATATATATATATATATATATATATATATATATATATATATATATATATTGGCTTCACTTTTGTACAGTGACAGGAAGTGGAAACGCATCAACCATATTTATTTACAGACTGCTCTCATGTCTGTACAATGAATATTAAGCTAGAACCAAGAGACAGTTAGCTTAGCACACACACTAGGCGAAAGAGGGGAACAGCTAGCCTGACTCTGTTGAAAGGTATAAAAATGTGCATACAGAAAACTCTAAAGTTCACATTATTAACACGTTTCTTTCATTTGTTGATAATACAACAAAAAGAGTGTAACTGACAAGTTGGGCTAGCTGTTTCCTCCTGCTTCCAGTGTTTAAAGCTAACCATTTCATTGTTATTTGGTGGAACATTTGCACCCCGCAAAAGAAAGCTCCTCATCCAATATTAAATGAAGTTAACTGTTGACACAATACAGTAACGTGAGTTATTTAAATCAGCTGATACATGGTTAAACCTCATTGGCTCTTACCAGTGTATCTCCGTGTGAACTTTGTCCACAGCAATCCCACCAATCAGTCCCAAAACATCCCAGTTAGAGAGGAAATTACCTCATTATATTCTTTATAAAACGTCCCAGTTAGAGAGGAAATGACCTCATTATATTCTTTATAAAACATCCCAGTTAGAGAGGAAATGACCTCGACATATTCTTTATAAAACGTCCCAGTTAGAGAGGAAATGACCTCGACATATTCTTTATAAAACGTCCCAGTTAGAGAGGAAATGACCTCGACATATTCTTTATAAAACGTCCCAGTTAGAGAGGAAATGACCTCATTATATTCTTTATAAAACGTCCCAGTTAGAGAGGAAATGACCTCAACATATTCTTTATAAAACGTCCCAGTTAGAGAGGAAATGAGCTCAACATATTCTTTATAAAACATCCCAGTTAGAGAGGAAATGACCTCAACATATTCTTTATGAATATTTTTCATTTTAAAGAACCAAGTAGGTCTGACTTGTTGCACCGTCCACATGTTCATAACTTGACATTTTCAGCGTGCAGCTCATTGTTTCCTGTAACGAAGGGATTTTGCAAACACAGAGAACAGAAATGTACTTCTGTTGATCCCGACTACAGATATGGCTAGCATGTCATATCTGATGAGGAAGACTGAGTCTTTTCTGGTTACAGCTCTTTAAAAAACTCAATTTTCTGGCTCTGAAATCCTGCAGTCCTTTTGATGATGGGAACTTAATTTCTTTCCTTTTTGTAAATAAGAACTCAATAAGAATAATATCGAGCACCTGAAAAAGCAGAGCAGCCTGAAGACGAGGAGGCCGTTTCTTGGCTCCTGCATTAAAAAGCATGCAGTTTACAGGATGTGTGGAGTGCACACACACATAATTATGAAATCCATATGAAGCACAGGGCGAGCACGTTACTGCCAAACATACAGAGCAGGGTCAGCAGCACCATGATCTGTGTCAAGGATACTCTGCAGAAGATACTTCATCTACTATTGAGCAGCCAGAGACGAGCACCTGAGCTGCAGACGGTCATAATCACGTCGCGAATAATGATGCAACACTAAGAGTCTTCCAATAAGTAGCTGATCATTTCTGTTGTAGCGGTGTTTCACGCATGGATCCATGAGGTGATCAATACCTCACGTTGCAGCCAAAGAATGTGTTGATAAGACTTTATTCTTTTATTCTTTCAGGGTTCCAAAGAAAGAAACACAATATATAAATTATAACAATCTGTGACAGAAGACCGTTTTCTTGTCTTTGGTTAAGATGTTGAACAGTAATAATACCCCCCCCCCCCCACACACACACACACACACATACACACACACATACAGACACAGACACAGACACACACACACACATACACACACACACACACACACACACACATACAGACACGGACACACACACACACACACACACACACACACACATTCATTCATTCAATCATTGTGTCTCCATTCTTCCTCCATCCTCTCTCTCTCTCTCTCTCTCTCTCTCTGTCCGGGGCATTATATGCTCTCCACCAGGTTATTAGTTCCTTTGCCATCGCCATGGCAACAAAGCGCTGCTCCTGCTTTTACCGCTGTCCATTATGTTTCAGAATGGAGAGAGACTTAGAGAGTGGGCGAGACACATAGAAAGAGAGAGAGAGAGAGAGGGAGAGAGAGAGGGAGAGACAGAGAGATGTAGTGGAGAGGAGGATCAAAGCAGCTCGGTCACTACGACTATGAGGACGATGAAACCAACAGAGAGTCTCTTTCTACTCCATAGTGGACCCCCTGGGTGTGCGTGTGTGTGTGTATGTGTGTGTGTGTGTGTGTGTGTGTTTGATGGAACGAAGCTATGTGCCTCAATACATTAAATACAAATCCAACACACGGCTGAACGTATGAGGACTCGCCTGCCCACATACGTTTCTCCTCTTATAGATATATTATTATAATATACAACCCCAAATCAGAAAAAGTTGGGACAGTATGAAAAAAAGAAAGTAGTGATTTCTAAATGTACTTTGACTTGTATTTCATTGCAGACAATGTGAACACAAAATATTTCATGTTTTGTCTGGTCAACTTAATTTCATTTGTAAATATACGTCCTTTCCTGTCATTCAGACCTGCAACACATTCCAAAAAAGGTTGGGACAGGAGCAATTTAGGGCTAGTAATCAGGTACATTGGTTAAATAATGATCTGATTTGAAACAGGTGATGTCAACAGGTGATTGAAAGCAGCATCCAAGAAAGGTCTAGTCCTTCAGGAGCAAAGATGGGCCGAGGATCGCCAGTTTGCCAACAAATATGTGAGAAAATTATTGAAATGTTTATAAACAATGTTCCTCAAAGAAAGATAGGAAGACATTTGCTTATTTCACCTTCAACAGTGCATAACATAATTAAAAGATTCAAGGAATGAGGAGGAATTTCAGTGCGTAAAGGACAAGGGCGCAAGCCTAAGCTGAACAACCGTGATCTCCGATCCCTCAGGCGGCACTGCATCAAGAATCGTCATTCATCTATAAGCGATGTCACCACATGGGCTCAGGACTACTTTGGCAAACCTTTGTCAAGTACCACGATACGTAGTTACAGCCACAAATGCCAGTTAAAACTGTACTGTGCCAAAAGGAAGCTCGATGTTAACAGTGTCCAGAAGCGCCGTCGACTTCTCTGGGCTCGGAGGCATCTGGGATGGACCATCACACAGTGGAAACGTGTACTGTGGTCAGATGAATCAGTATTTCAGGTATTTTTTGGGAGAAATGGACGCAGTGTGCTCCGGACCAAAGAAGAAAAGGATCATCCAGACTGTTACCAACAACAAGTCCAAAAGCCAGGGTCTGTCATGGTATGGGGTTGTGTCAGTGCCCTTGGCAAAGGTAACTTGCACTTCTGTGATGGCACCATTAATGGTGAAAAGTACATAGAGATTTTGGAGCACAATATGCTGCCTTCAAGAAGACATCTTTTCCATGGACGTCCATGCATATTTCAACAAGATAATGCGAAACCATATTATGCACACATTACAAAGTCCTGGCTGCGGAGGAAGAGGATGCGGGTACTTGACTGGCCTGCCTGCAGTCCCGACCTGTCTCCAATAGAGAATGTGTTGCGCATTTTGAAGCGCAAAATGCGACAACGAAGACCCCGTACTGTTGCCCACCTTAAGACTTGTTTGCAGCAAGAATGGGACAAAATTACACCTGAAACACTTCATCACTTGGTGTCTTCAGTCCCTAAAGGTCTTTTAAGTGTTGTGAAAAAGAATGGCAACATTACAAAGTGGTAAATGCTTTACTGTTCCAACTTTTTTTGAAATGTGTTGCAAGAACCAAAATAGGAATTTTGTTTTTTTGAAAAAAAAAAAAAAATCATGAGGAACACATTACATTATGTGCTGTTTATTGTCTGCAATGACATACAAGTCAAAGTA
>CM042435.1:38061342-38071342 GCA_023631565.1 Gymnocephalus cernua
GAAGACAGAATGGCTGCTGCTCAGCTGGTCGCTGGAAATCAACTGTATTTCTGTCCATTGTCTGTCTGTCTGTCTGTCTGTCTGTCTGTCTGTCTGTCTGTCTGTCTGTCTGTCTGTCCGTCTCTGTAGCAATAAAAATAATCAACCCAGGGTGCCCGGTTAGCTCAGCTGGTAGAGCGTGCGCCCATATATAGTGGTGTACTCTCGACGCACCAGGCCAGGGTTCAACTCCGACCTGCGGCCCTTTGCAGCATGTCATCCCCCCCCCCCTCTCGCTCACCTTTCATTTCTTCAGCTGTCCTATACAAATAAAAAATGCCCAAAAAATAATCCTAATCGTGCGTGTGTGCGTGCGTGCGTGTGTTTGCTGTGCACACATCTTTTCAAGTTGTTGTCTTTCACAACATCAGGGAGAACTTTTCATGCGCTGCAGCTTTTAATGAGCCTGTTTTTAATTGACAGAGTGCAGATCGAGGCGGCAGTTTGAAAGGAGAAAAACCTTGAAAAGATTTCCCCGTGCATGAATTACCTTTTTATTTCCAAATCCAGCCACTAGAAGTTGTGGATAATAAATGCTTTCTAGCCATTAGTGGGATGTCAGACACACTTTGAGCGGCGGGACTATTGTGACGTGCCCTTGGTTTTCAGAAGTGTGAGTGCCGCTCACAGGAAAGGAAAACGTACAGCGGCAGGATTTTATTTCCATGTTTATCACCTTGAGTCAGACTCGGCAGCAGATGAAAACATATAAAGCATCAGAACAGAAAAACAACAACCAAATAAGAGAGAAAACAGACACGCACACACCTGCGCCTCTCCATGTGTTTCCTCCATGAAGTGAAAAGCTAAGTTGTTGTTGTTGTTGTTTCACTTTTGAATCAGTTTTCCGACACCACATAATTTTTACATGTATCACTTCCAAAATACATATCACAGGAAACAGCGGCTGTGTTTCCTGCTTCCAGCAAAACAACTCAACAAAAAGCCAGATATGAAGTGTTCATGTTCAATTTTCACTTTATTTGTAAAGCTCAATTTTGCACCAATGCAATTTTTAAATTGCTTCACATTCTTTTGCGGGGTGCAAATGTTCCACCAGAAGAAGTTCCTTCCAGAGACTATTTAGCAGAGTCACCGTCGCTGCGACCGGAGCTTAGCACATGTGATTGATTTAAAGAAATGCAAACAACCCAGAGCATTTATTTTCTCATATCCCAGAATTTATTTGGAGTAGCAATGCAAGACATGAACACATAAAAAGCATTCCGCAAGTATTCAGACCCCTTGACTTTCTCACGATTTGTGTTGCAGCCTAATGCTAAAATAATGTCATGTTTTCCCGCTTCCATCTACACTCAATACCCCGAAATGACAGTGAAAACAGGATCACATTGACATAAGTATTCAGACTCTTTGCAGTGACACTTTTCTCCCATTTCTCTTGATCACGTTTTATGTTTCGACACCTTGATTGGAGCCCACCTTTCAAATCCGTCTCCTGACTAAACTTTGAGATAAACTAGTCAGTGCTTCACTCAATATCATGTTATCTTAACTATTTGTCCAAAATAATTCATAATTTCTGCTTTTTTTATTCAAAATGAAGTATAATGTCATATAAATTGGGTTTATTGACCATAAACAAACAGCTTTGAAAAAAGTGACAAAAGCACCAAGGAGAATGCAATCTTTAATTTTGACCCACGTTACTGGATGGGAAGACAACACAAAGGGTTAACCTTCAGATGCCTGAAGGATTTTTGAGAACCTCTGGTTCACATCGTTGCTACATTCTGGCTTAGAGTGAACCATCCTTCCTATCATAGAACATCTCTGCTCTCGAAAGACTGCTTTCCATTGGTTTGCTGACAATAACAAACGCCCAATGCATCATGGGAAACTGGAAATTGATTTTAGCATCAGACCTAGCATGATTGGCGGAGATAAACGGCCGAAAAATCATAAATTTCGGACATGAAGTGTATCAATCTTGGATGTAAGAGTTTGGATTTATTGCTCAACAACCCCGAAAAAAGGCACAAGTTCCAGGCTGGATACAAAACCTCCCATGAAGGCTAGAAAGAACCGGTAAGACGATCAATCTTATGGCTATTAAATTATTCTAATATGATTAAAAGGTGCCATTTTTAATCGTTGGTTTAATCGTTGGTCTCTGAGGGTGTTAATCATATTTTAATTTATATGAGTTATAATGTTCATTGTGTTTATTTTAGCACCTTAAAGGGAAGGTTTATGTCAAGCTAAATGTCTTGTGAATGCTAAATGCAGTTTCACCCAGAGAGCTGTGCGGAGGTGAAGAAGGCGAGCCACTGAACAGATCTGCGGAATTCTCGTCCCACGTACACGTTGCAGCCTGAGCATCGAGCTGAGACCAGGAGTCAGAACCGTAAACTCTCAGAATGCTTCTGAGGTTTTTTTGTCCCCCCTGACAGCTGCAGTTTGTCTCCGAACTGCAGCTGTAATGGAACCGACAGTAATGGACTGAGCTCCCAGTCTGACTGCTGCTGCTGCCTTCACATCAACTCATCATCATGTCAAACGATTTCTACTCCATTGGGCTTAAACCGCCAATCCGGAACAAAAACAGTCGGATGTGCCAATTAAAGCTGCCATTTTTACTTCTCCTGTCTTGTCAAAGATGTGTTCTACCTCAAAGAAAAAACCTGATTCATTCATGTATTCACGTTTCAGCGTTAACATCTGGAACCAGAGGGAACAGATTAAAGGAAACATCCTAAACTTCAGAGAAGGGAAGACACAGTTTGATTCCTCTCTTATACTGTGTGAAGAAACACTGGCTTTATTTATTGCCCACCTTTATTTCATTTGCCAGTTCAAAATCTTTTGTTATTCTGCGTTTCCCGGCTCGTCAGACGACGTAGACTTCAGATCAAACTTTTAACCGTCTGATCTAAAGTACCTTTAAAGGTTTCTGCATCTATCGTTTTGATGAGCTTGTGTTCAGAATTCTTTTAAATCACTCGCAGGTTTCCTGTCCCGAGGGAATCAGATAACAGCAGCAACAGTACGTACTGAATCCTGTATGCATGTATAGCTGCAGGCGGTCGACCGAGCCAGCTTCCCCAGAGAGTTACAAACACAAGTGTGCTGTGGAACGACTTGTGTTGGTAGCTGGGACGATGAGACACAACAGAGGTTCCGTACCTGGGGGGTTGGGACTTCAAAGGGTCCCAACATCAGTCTGAGGGGTCAGGTGATCATGAACAAATCAGAAAAGAAGAAAAACATTTCAGCTGCACAGAATTTGGGTATTGGTACAAAAAACTGAAGAAACAACAACAAATCAAAAGCTCTCCGTCTCGACTGTGACTCACACAATCCTTCGCCGTGTTACACCTAGCCGGTTAAAACATGCATTCCTCGGCACAGACGCTCTGCATACGTTACGCATTCAATGTAGCGTAGTGCAGAGAGACTCAGCAGGGAGCCCCTACTACATATATTGTGAAAATTAAGTTGTATATACAACTGGGCCTAAAATAACATGTAGCGTGGCTTAAAACCTTCATACATAATTCTTTGCATGGAATATTAAGCTATAAAAATACCCTAAAAATTGTTGGCATGATTTATAAAACCTGTCTGTGGATGATGACCTTAGTGACAGCCATAACGCACTATCTATTAAAGGTAGTGCATTATGGAACACACTACCCCCCAATTATAAGGGAACATCCCACTCTGGCCACCAAGTAAAGGTGTGGCTTAGAGTTAACCAAACGTGCAACCACCTCTAACTGTGTGCTGTATTGTGTTAGCCCAGTAGAGCACACTAATGAATCGTCTTTCCATTTTAACACCTATTAATGAATTGTCCTGTTTTTTTCTGTTTCTCCGTGTTTTATATAGCAAATGTTATTATTGTATATATCTTGTCATTTTTGTTTATTGTAACTTCAACCTGCCTAATGGACGATGGAAATTAGCCCCCGGGCTACAATCTGGCATCTTTACGTGTACTGCTGTACATGTTCATCACTGTGCATTGTCCTGAAATAATATAAAAAAATAAATGCATGAAAACCTTATCTATAGGCCAGTAACCCATCATCAGTAGGGATTCATATGTGCTAATAATATTTTAGATTCATGTTAAAACTTAAGACTACAAAAATGAAGACTACTTTGGAGGCCCTTAACCTTAACATTAAACCCTGAACTTATATATTTATTTATTTATTTATTTTGAAGTGACAGGGTAGGATTGTCATTATCTTTTTCTGGCACGCAACTCTTATTTCGGATAACTTTCTTCACCCCCGAATCTCACAGGGTCTACCCAACTATAGGTGTAAACTGCCTTTAAAAGGAAATGTCTGCACTGACAGAGTTCACTGAGTTTGTACTACATCTAACTTGTACAGTAACTGGGATCACTCATTATCCTCCACACTTTCAGCTGTTCTACTCCCCGTGCCGCGGTGCTGACATCAGGACACTTCCACTCCATAATAAAGCTTATCACGGCTGTTAATTGCCTCTCATTACCTCTGCATTTATCTGCCTCCCATCTCCTTAACGGGATAAAAATCAATCAATGGCTGCTCATCTCTTTGGCTGCTGCAGTCGGAGAGAGAAAATGGCGAGCGTTAGAGGTGGCAACGCGTTGACGAGTGGATTAGGGCCGCCGCCCGGAGCTGCTGCAATGACACCATACAATCCTAATGGGCTTCTTCACGCCGCGCTCACCTAATCACCCGTATCAAACCCTCTCACAGAAGAGCCGCAGCCTCTTATTTATTTGATTTCTCTCACATTAAATTATATAGGATTTAGAAAAGGGATTAATTTTTTACACTTGTAAGAAGCCTTAGCCACTTAATTAAGGCTGAAAATAAGACCGCAATTATTTTTTGGAGAGGTTGAGAATGGGGATTTTATGGCCTCAGAGTATTTAGTTAATTATAATGTTGCACTCTGACTTCTAATTTCTCCTCAGAAACTTTGCAGCGTTTTATTTTTGTTGCGTGAGTGAAATGAGGATTTTTATTTATTTTTTCATTCACTCAATCCGCTGTGACAGCGAGGCCATTGTTATGCAGACTGTTGTTTATCAGTGCTGCTGCTATCTGTAACACAGCTCATCATTCACTGCCATATTGTTTCAACAAACAATGGATCTGTGTTTGCAGCGTGCAGGACAGAAATCTGATTTACAGATGAATGGGCTCCGCACAATGAACCGTGATGAGGCCGTGACAAGCTGGAGGTGGAACAATGGCTTTATACTTTACCTGTGTGTGAGTGTGTGTGTGTGTGTGTGTGCGTGTGTGTGTGTGTTTGGCAAGGTTATCATAGTTAAGACTTAGAGAATTTCATTTTAGTTTGTTTTGTAGTTTTTCTTCTTCACATATCGCTACATGAACGTGGAAAATAAATAGTTGGAGAACTGTGTAGGTTTAATATTTGTGTAATACTTCCATTTCAAAATAAACTGAAGTACACTTTTATGGAAGCTCATTTCAGCCAATGTCATAAAAAAGATCCTGTTAATTATAATGAGAAACTTTCTCAAAATGACGATTTCAGCCCTGATCTCACGAGATTAGTATTACCTGGTCTGTGATCTTAATCTTGTCTGAATTGACCATGTCTGTAATTTGTCAAGTAACACATGACCTCCCATATGTAGCCGAACACTGAGGTCCTGTGATAATATTAGTCCTGTGTGAATCAACATGTCTGTGATTTTGTCGGGGTCCTATCAAAGTTTATGTTTCCTGGGCGCCTTTTCATCCCTCTCGCGAAGACGGATGTGTGATCGCCGCCTTTCATGACCAACCTAGTCTGGACAAGGGCTGTTGGAACGAATTCCGAAAGCCGAATAGAATTCGAATAGTAACAAAAAGCAATACTATTCGAAGGTGATGTTTTTCATAAATAGGTTGGCTAACATTAGCTAATCTCCTTCTCATGTCACTTTGATGAAAAATAAGTTACGGGAGTGAGAAATGCACAAGTCTCAGTACTGTTGTACATATTTTACAGTCTGCATTTGAGCATTACATTTTCAAATATTTTTTGAATATTAATGAATGTTATTGTAGAGGAAGACTGACAGCTCGAGTCTGGACCGATGTCAACCAGAGACCTCCGTCCCCGAGTCTACACGCTCCCCGCGGCTTTGACCGAGAGCTGACGGTGATGCTGTGTGGGTGCCGCCGTGGCAGGGATGATAGGGTATAGCCTCTGGTAACATTTACCAGACCTGTCAGGGATGATAGGGTATAGCCTCTGGTAACCTCTACCAGGCCTGTCAGGGATGTTAGGGTATAGCCTCTGGTAACCTCTACCAGACCTGGCAGGGATGATAGGGTATGAGCCTCTGGTAACCTCTACCATGCCTGTCAGGGATGATAGGGTATACCCTCTGGTAACCTTTACCAGGCCTGTCAGGGATGATAGGGTACTTAGAACTTAGAACTTAGAAAACTTTAATGTCCCCGAGAGGCAATTTGTTGTACAGTACAGGCATATGACACATATTTCACAACACAAACATTGAACCAAACATCTACAGTCTCTGGTAACCTCTACCAGGCCTGGCGGGGATGATAGGGTATAGCCTCTGGTAACCTCTACCAGACCTGTCAGGGATGATAGGGTATAGCCTCTGGTAACCTCTACCAGGCCTGGCGGGGATGATAGGGTATAGCCTCTGGTAACCTCTACCAGACCAGGCAGGGATGATAGGGTATAGCCTCTGGTAACCTCTAACAGGCCTGTCAGGGATGATAGGGTATAGCCTTTGGTAACCTCTACCAGACCTGGCAGGGATGATAGGGTATAGCCTCTGGTAACCTCTACCAGACCTGGCAGGGATGATAGGGTATAGCCTCTGGTAACCTTTACCAGAGCTGTCAGGGTTGATAGGGTATAGCCTCTGGTAACCTCTACCAGACCTGTCAGGGATGATAGGGTATAGCCTCTGGTAACCTCTACCAGACCTGGCAGGGATGATAGGGTATAGCCTCTGGTAACCTCTACCAGGCCTGTCAGGGATGATACAGTATAGCCTCTGGTAACCTCTACCAGACCTGGCGGGGATGATAGGGTATACCCTCTGGTAACCTCTACCAGGCCTGTCAGGGATGATAGGGTACTTAGAACTTAGAAAACTTTAATGTCCCCGAGAGGCAATTTGTTGTACAGTACAGGCATATGACACATATTTCACAACACAAACATTGAACCAAACATCTACAGCCTCTGGTAACCTCTACCAGGCCTGGCGGGGATGATAGGGTATAGCCTCTGGTAACCTCTACCAGGCTTGGCAGGGATGATAGGGTATAGCCTATGGTAACCTCTACCAGGCCTGTCAGGGATGATAGGGTATAGCCTCTGGTAACCTCTACCAGACTTGGCACAAAAAGATACGTAACCCCGACCCCGGTGCGGTTGCGGCGGCCCTCGCCCTGGCCGTCCTCCACGCGCCTCTGGGTACCCAACTCTCGTAGTACAGGTAAGTCTGTAAATTCAGTAAAAGCACGCTTTGCTTATTCCGTGTGAATTCACCACACAGAACTCCGGTGTGGGTCATAATAAATCACACAAGGTCCCAGATGATACTAAACCTGTGCAAATAGACCTTTAATATCTGAAAACACTGATCTGTCTCAGTTGCTGGATTCAGTTTGCCAGCATTACAGACAGCAGCAGAACATCAGAACAGAAAACAGAGCGAGTCGTTTCCATCAGTGACTCATACACACAAACTGTTGATATGTAAAAGCAGCAAGTTTGCAGGATAGAAACCAGCTCGATGTGCAGGTCCTGTGATCCAGGATGTAAACACCTGGAGGGGAGTTGTGCACGCTGCAGCTTCACAGAGCCTCCATCCCGTTTCAAGTGTCCTGCGAATGTTGATTCAGCGTTTGTTTCTTCACGGGGCCAACAAGGCAACAGCACCCAGCTCTGTTTCTTATTCCCACGAGATGCTCTGAGATGTTCGGAGAGGTGATAAAAACCTCCAGCGCTGCTTTGATTGACAGCTAAAAAAATGAAAATAAAAAGGTAGAAAAGAAATCCCTGCAGTGCTTCAACTTCTCTTTCTCTTCTCAGCAACTTTTCTAATGTTTTTCTAACAAATGACATCAACGCAACACCAGAGTGTGTGTGTGTGTGTGCTGTGTGTGTGTGTGTGTGTGTGTGTGTGTGTGTGTGTGTGTAGGGGTAGGTGGGTTAGGGGTAGGTGGGTTAGGGGTAGGTGGGTTAGGGTCAGGTGGGTTAGGGTCAGGTGGGTTAGGGGTAGGTGGGTTAGGGTCAGGTGGGTTAGGGGTAGGTGGGTTAGGGTCGACTCTGACCAGCTGTCCTTTGCTGCATGCCATTGATTAAACAGCTGGAATGATTTTATCTAACGTTAATATTTGTGGTCAATACATTAAACTGACTTCAGTAAACGTTGGTCGTTAGCGTTGCAGATGAAAGATCGATGGATCAGACTGAAGTGGAGCGTCTTGGCGGCGTGTTTCTTGCTTGTTTGAACTTCTCTGAACTCGACTGTGAGAGGAGAAGTGAGGAGTGTTATCTCCGCCAGTCTCTCTCTCTCTCTCCTCAGACGCAGAAGAATCACAGAAAAGGTCACGAGCCGGACGATTGGCAGCTGGTATTTGCGGCGCAGTCAGCTTCCACCCGGTCCACGCCGGCTCGATGTGTTCCCGCCAGCCCTCCGCCGTGACACGAACAGGCGCCGAGTGCTGTACGGAGTGTTCTACCGCCTGACAGACGGCGCTGGGGGTTTGAGGAGCGTGTCATTAAACACTGGAACACCTCCTCCTTTCTTCTTCCTCTCCGTCCCGGCGGACATTTGAATCTCTCGTTAGATCAAGCAGGAAGAAGAGAAAAGTCTTTTCAGCTCAGCTAGCGATTATAAGCTGTCAGGGTGCATTATGGGAACAATTTCACAATTGATCATCCTGATCATCTGTGTATTTTTCCGCTGAAAATGTCTGCCTGTATTTTAAGAGGCTTTGGCATTTTAACGGGTACCTTTTGGTATTTTTCAGCCTGTATTATTATTCTAAGTGTCTGACAAGAAGGTCTATCTCTGTAGGGATCCTTTCCATAATGTTGTTAAAGAGTAAGATCCTTTTAGTTTAACATGAAACAGCCCCGAAATCACCATCACCCAACTACACCAGACTCCATGTAAATAATCAGGACTTTTATCATCGTAAAACACACTTCATTCAAAGTGGACAGAAGCTATATAAAACTACCTAAAGCCGTCTTGGTTCATCTTTCCACTGTTCCAACAATCACCACTCTGGTCTGGTTGAAATAAACCCTTAATTTACACATTTACATGTGGAGATATGCTGGCTCTATACACGCTAAAAGTTGTGATTATTTACATGGAGTCTGGCTCTATACACGCTAAAAGTAGTGATTATTTACATGGAGTCTGGCTCTATACACGCTAAAAGTCCTGATTATTTACATGGAGTCTGGCTCTATACACTCTAAAAGTCCTGATTATTTACATGGAGTCTGGCTCTATACACGCTAAAAGTCCTGATTATTTACATGGAGTCTGGCTCTATACACGCTAAAATGAGTGATTATTTACATGGAGTCTGGCTCTATACACGCTAAAAGTCCTGATTATTTACATGGAGTCTGGTGGGACAAAAGACTGCCATATTTTCTTTCTTTTTTTAACTACAAAGCTCCCTATTCAACTTTTTTAAAGTCAAAAAAGATTTGATCATTTTTAAAGATTATTCTTTGGGCATATCCAGCCTTTATTTGACAAACATGAGAGGGGAGGGGGGGTGGGGGGGCGCTGCGTTGAGAAGTAAACCTCTATATATGGGCATGCGCTCTACCAACTGAGCAAACTGGGCGCCCAAACATTTCTTCAAATGTCACATGAGGTAAACTTCCCAGCATTCTCTGTCAACACATAGAGCTCAACAGTCCCGCCCACAGCGGGTTCCGGAAGTCAAAATCCAAT
>CM042435.1:38076342-38078842 GCA_023631565.1 Gymnocephalus cernua
GTCAGGACGGAGATGCATGAAATGTGATTTTTTTACTCATCACACTGTCACAGTGGTGTCCCTTTACTGTACATCTGCGTGATGTGCTGTATGTTTGCAGCCGCGGTTAATGAGTGTTTAACATGCACACGGGTTTCCCAGTCAGGCGCCAGGCATCTGTTTTGACGGCAGGCAGGACACGGGAGAGTCCAGTCAATTTTCAAAACTGTGTCGTTGATAACTGGATTAAATGGAAAAACCATTAAACTATGTAAACTACTTACTTTGATAGTAGAAGCAAATATATCCAGAAATATGACAAAACAACTATGCGAGTCGGTGTAGGGTATTAAGTCTAAAATGAGGCCCTAAGGCCCGTCAAATCTGACTCCAAGTTATTAATTCTCGCGCCTTCTTTGATCGGACTTAAGTTTACCAGAACACAAGGATCAATCTGAGACGAAGAGTCCAGTTAAGCAAGTTTACAGAAGTCCAGCATTTAAGATTACAAGACACTAGCCTGGAAATACAGACCCTAACCTGAAAGATTAAGGGTCTGGCATTGAGTAATGAAAATGGCCCAACTCGAGGGGCGGCACCAAGCGTGCATTTGAAAATCTCACTGCACGCAATTGGATAACACTACGACCAATCACAACAATACACGGGGTGACGTATCCAGAGCGCCGTACGCTCAGATACCAGCGGAGCTAACTGGTAGATTAAACTGTCGTCATCTGTTTAGCTCGCCTCTGGCCCGCCTACATCAGATACACCGATGTGATTGGTGCAGCTGGCCTCTGGCCCGCCTACATCAGATACACCGATGTGATTGGTGCAGCTGGCCTCTGGCCCGCCTACATCAGATACACCGATGTGATTGGTGCAGCTGGCCTCTGGCCCGCCTACATCAGATACACCGATGTGATTGGTGCAGCTGGCCTCTGGCCCGCCTACATCAGATACACCGATGTGATTGGTGCAGCTCGCCTCTGGCCCGCCTACATCAGATACACCGATGTGATTGGTGCAGCTTGGCTCTGGCCCGCCTATATCAGATACAGCGATGTGATTGGTGCAGCTCGCCTCTGGCCCGCCTACATCAGATACAGCGATGTGATTGGTGCAGCTCAGCTACCAGGGCATATTAATGAGCATCATTACTCAATGCCAGAGTGACTCACTGAGCTAATTACAATTGTGCCCTCGCGAGAACTCTGGATTTCCAGGGTAACAAAACACAAATGTGGGGTCACAAAATGACACAAAGTTTCCCTAACAGACATGAGTATAAAGAGTTCACGTCAGCAAAGTCTATGTCAGATTAGGAACCCCATCCAACCATATTCCTAATCTTTTATCATCTTGCTTTTATCATCTTGTTATGCTGTTTTGCTTGTACCTTGGCAACACTGTACCTTCAGTCATGCTAATAAAGCTACCTTGAAGGCGTCCTCTTCCTGTCTCCCTCCTGTCTCCGGGCAGATTCTCCAGCTCTCTCACACACACACACACACACACACACACACACACACACACACACACACACACTCACAGTGACCCGTGAAATGAAAGGGAAATGAAGGGAAATGTCTCAGTTTTTTGTAAATAACCACGTACGTGTAAACGGGGCCTTAAATACACAAGACAGGGAGGACGAGACGCAGGTGCATGTTGAACACACTCATTAACCGCGGCTGCAAACATGCAGCACATCACGCAGATGTACAGTGAAGGGACACCACCGTGACAGTGTGATGAGTAAAATAATCACATTTCATGCATCTTCGTCCTGACGTGAAAAAAAGCCCAATATTCGGCCGAATCAGAACCAGAATCCTGGATTCGGTGCATCACTGATTCAATGACTTGCATCTGAACCCCATCTCGAACTTTACTAAATTGTGTCTGTGAGAACAAATATCAGATGTCAGTTTGAACACAAGTGGCAGCAGCAGGTCTTTCGTGGAAGTTCAAAGCTCCCGTAATCTCACTCTGAACTTTGGAAAAGAGCCGTTGAAGTGGATTCAGTCGGTTTGTGTTTGCAGTGAAAAGAGGAGCACAAGAGGAGCCACTTCATCTGCCACTGCTCGTTATCCACACACACTGCTTAATACGGGGGTGCATTGAAATGACTGGCAGAGCGTCTGAGCCTTTCAGTGCCGCCTGTTCACAGCGCTTTCACACAGCTTTTATAAAGAAGGGATTAAAAGCATGACCGGAGTTAAATCAACTGACTGGCAGGGAGACGTCTCTCTCTCGTCTCGGCCGGCCTTGGCGATGTGACTACGGTAACAAAAAATAAACATTTGGTTCAGGACGAGAACAAAAGATGAAGGATGTGTGGATGTGAAGCACATGAACGTCTTACACTCACGGAGAGCTTCAACAGATTTGATAAGATCAGGATTCAGATCTTAAAGAGAAAAGGAACAGAAAGAGTAGGAAACAATCGACCTGCTGTGGGAGTTAAATTCTCCAGCTTTTCGTCATCTGTCCGCCATCATTTTCCAATTCGGTC
>CM042435.1:38083842-38241521 GCA_023631565.1 Gymnocephalus cernua
AGTACACGGAGGTCTGTAACTGTTCTGCCGTAGAAGCAGATGAATGTCTCCAGTACCCAGAGGGCTGTAACTGTTCTGCTGTACATGCAGATGAAAGTCTCCAGTACCCGGAGGTCTGTAACTGTTCTGCCGTAGATGCAGATGAACGTCTCCAGTAAACGGAGGTCTGCGTTATCCGCTGGTAAATCTCCCATTGGATGACTCGCTTCAGAAGGGTTGAAAATCAACAACTTTCCATCTTTAGCTTTTAGCTTAGCGCAGCGGCATTAAAACCATTAGCAACACTGGCTTAGCCATGCCATCCTCCCCAGCTCCGCCCTCTCGCCAGAGATCTTTAAATCTGGTTGCAAAAAACCAAGATGGTGGCAATCAACAAAACAATGGGTGACGTCACGGATGCTACGTGTTTCTTTCCACCTAGAAATATGTGTGGTTATGTGTGCTTAATGATAGTAATCTTACTTTCACCTTCCTACAAACATGAGCATTGACTTGCCTACGTTACACTAAATCTAAGGGCCCTATGATCTCAGCGCACGGCGTGAAGCGCCTGGCGCAGGTGCGTTTAAGGCATGTACAAATCCACCTTTGCTAGTTTAACGGCAGAAAAAAGGGTCCGTGCGCCGGGCACATGGTTCAAAAGGGTTGTACTTAGTGTCTTCATTAATCAGAGGTGTGTTTTGAGCGTAACATGCAATCAACCAATCAGAGAGTCATCTCCCATTCCCTTTAAAAGCCAGGCGCGTTTGGACCTTGGAGCATTGCTGTTATGATGGAGGATTTGCTGAGCAGGAAGGAGAGAAGAAACTGATCTGCTCGTGCGTGAAGTGAAAACGTGCAAGCATATCATATCATAATACTATTTCACATTGTAATATTTTTATTTGTAATCTTCTGCATGTGTGTGTGCTGCTGTGCGTCCCTGTGTGTGTAACAAGCATAGTGTAGCTGTGCGCTGTGCACGAGCCTTGGAGCATTTTACTCATGTGCTGTTAAAGTAACAATGAAATGCTGCATTATTGACTTTAGGCCAGGTTTTTGTTGGTCAATGACGCCATCACTTGGGTTGCGTCAAGATAGCAATATGCCCAGAATGCACCTGAACACACCTCCCTACAAGACCAGCATGCCCAGAATGCACCTGAACACACCTCCCAGTTAGACCAGCAGAATGCACCTGAACACACCTCCCTGTAAGACCAGCATGCCCAGAATGTAAGACCAGCATGCACAGAATGCACCTGAACACACCTGAACACACCTCCCTGTAAGACCAGCACGCCCGGAATGCACCTGAACACACCTCCCTGTAAGACCAGCACGCCCAGAATGCACCTGAACACACCTCCCTGTAAGACCAGCATGCCCAGAATGCACCTGAACACACCTCTCTGTAAGACCAGCACGCCCATGGACCACGGATGGGCGCAGGTGATTTTCTATTTAAACGACGCAGGTGCTGGACGGGAAACTAACTGCTTCAGTCTCAAACTAGCAACAACACTGCACGGGGTGCAAGAGTGAGCTTTTCAACAACGGTGATTTCTCTCTGGCGAGGACAGTTTTGATGTGAAGATGTCAAAGGATTTCCACCTTTAAAGTCAGTGTCTGTTGTTTGCAGTGTTTGAGTCTCACAAACAGCAGCCTCAGTTTATGTCCTTAGATTCATCTGCTAAACTCTCCTCGCTGATCGCAATTAAGAGATGAGAAACTTATAAATCTTTCTTCCTTCAATCACATCTTCCCTCCCTCCGTCTCTCTCTCTCTCTCTCTCTGTCTCTCTCTCTGTCTCCCTCTCTCCCTCTCTCTCTCTCCCTCTCTCTCTCTCTCAGTAACGAGGCCTCACTCATCCCTTCTTCTTACCTCTCTGATATCCTCCTATCAGTGTTCGCAGTCACACTGGGATAATTGTGCACCTATAATGGAGAAATTAGTCGGCCCTGAAATGAGCTTCTGTGTCTCTCTCTCTCTCTCTCTCTGAAGCCGCCGCTCAGCTCGCTCTACCACATCGAACCCTGACGAGCTGCAGAAGAGGCGGAGGGATCACCGCTGCGAGGCATCCTCCACAAATCAGCTTTCACTCTGAAGCTTCCTATCTCCCCTCCGCTGCTTCTGCTTCTTATTACAATATCACTTTAATGTCACACTGCAGGTGCTTTATTACCTCCGAAAAAGAAAAGAAATGGAAATATATGTGGCTGTTGTCGTCTAAAGAAAGGTAGAAAGTGGCCCGTCTTGGTTTGTTAATCTGTCTCTGCAGGTCCATATCAAACGTGACTGTACAGCTTTAAGGAATAACTTTAACCTTTTTAAACCCCCAATTCTTAAAAGCATCCTCCAACCACAAGGCCTACATGTATATTAATGACTTCACACTACACCACCATGTTTAATGTGTTTCTCTTTCATGATTCAGATATGCTGAAATTCCCACAAAATGTTCAAATCCACATGAACTCAAAGAGACAGGCGTGCTGTGCTTGGTCTTATTTTCCAAGTCTTTATATATATATATATATATATATATATATATATATATATATATATATATATATATATATATATATATCAAATGAAAGCTCTCAATGAGAAGAGTACGTGTGAAACTAAAAGGGGGTTTGTCTGCTGAAAGGGGCACAAGTGAGCCCATGCTCTTTTAGCACTGAGAAAAGCATTGTGGGTAAGTGCAAGCTAACAACAAAGTGCATTTTTATCAGATTTTCCTGCCAAAACAAATGTTTATCCAAATAGTCAGCTGTTGTTGCCATGTACTGAACACAATATGTGATCATGTTGTGTTATCAGATTGAGCATCACTATAAATCAATATTCCTACAGTTTAACCCCTCCTGTTTCATCGGGTCAAATTTAAAAGTAAAAGTTTCTATATCAGAAATTTTTTATACATTTATATAAACCAAAATTTCCAAAAACAATGACGTGGACGGTTCCATATGATGCTTTTTCAAGTAAAATAAATGATCAGTTCACTAATTGCATTGAATTTGGGTTTTTGAATCAATTTTATATCATTTGAAAAAAAAAATGATGAAAGAACTTTGAAAAAAGTGACAAAAATGTCGGAAAAAGTTTTTTATAATTTGGACCAAGAAAAACTAAAAGTTTTAACGTGAGCGGGAGGACACCACGAGGTTACGTTCTCCGAACCGTTCGTATTTATACAGCAGCGGTGTTAGAAACGGTTCACATGTTGTAGAGGTGTTCGAATACTGCACGGTTAATTTCATTCACTATATATCCACTATAAAATACCCACAATGCACTGCTGATTAGAGGGAACATATGATGTAACCCTACAGTTCACTCCTGTATCCCACAATGCAACGCGGTCGTGTTTTCCTGGAGAAGAAGACACACAGTGGAAATGTAACATGCAACATATACAGCATTGACATTGTCCATGCATGGCGATGATCGTCTGACCTCCTCAGACAGTTCATGCTCCGTGTTGTTATGAGGACTTTGTCCATTTAAACTGCCTGAATGCATCATTATTTGATTGCAGCTGTGAACACATCACCTAGCCTGGTTTATGCTAGCCTGGTTTATGCCAGCCTGGTTTATGCCAGCCTGGTTGACACCAGACTGGGGAAGCTTAATTCACAGCCCATTTCCAAAGGGGCGTCACCAACGGACGCCGCTCAAATGCCTTTGGGCATTATTGGATAGTCCTTCAATCAATCAGAGCAACGGTCCGGGTGACGTAGCAGTGACAGCGGCATCAACGGGTTGCTGCGCTTCGGTGTCCGCCATGTTGAATGTAAACAAGAAGCTGCTCGCCGTCACTGCGCTATCGTCATTGTGTAAAGCCGCCTCAATGGTTGTGATTGGTGCCTCGATTTGAAAACATTGAAAATGGGCTTGAATGGACTCTTGGCCAGACGGACTTGATCACCTGCTTGAAATTAAATCATTTCTTGAAAGTTATGTTGTGCTAATATGTGGATAGCAAATGATGTTTTAAATCCACAATTATCTGGAAAACATTGTGTGTTATTAGACCAAAATTAAGATGTAAGGGTGGCAATATTTGGGGCCATGACTTTACTATGTTGCTCTTTATAGAGCGTAGAACAATTATCCATTGGATGAGTTGTATCAATCAGCCTATTGAGGCTCCGATTGTGTTGCTGATAACCTTGATCACAATGAAATGGATGTGTGAGTGCAGACTGA
The DNA here is from genome assembly GCA_023631565.1 of Gymnocephalus cernua. NCBI lineage: Eukaryota > Metazoa > Chordata > Actinopteri > Perciformes > Percidae > Gymnocephalus > Gymnocephalus cernua. Next base: position 38,088,040 of record CM042435.1, read on the forward strand.
ACAGATTGAATAGGTGATGATTACTTTCTGTTTCTTCAGTTGTGGGTTTCAGGTGAAGACCTTGAAAACATGAACCCATTGACAGAAAGTAACAATTATCATTCCAGGGTAAAATAAAAAGGAACAAAGAAGACATTTCTATTAATTTTTACCTCGAAAATAGAAATGAGACAAAAACAGATCATGTGAAAAACCCTCCCTGTGAGGATACGTTCAAAGCTAACCTAAAATCATTAGATGTACTAGCTACAACCCCAAATCAGAAAAAGTTGGGACAGTATAGAAAACACAAATAAAAAAAGAAAGTAGTGACTTCTAAATGTACTTTTACTTGTATTTCATTGCAGACAATACAACAGCACATCATTTAATGATGTTCCTGATTTTTATTGTTTTTCTCTCAAAAAAAACAAAATCCCTATTTTGGTTCTTGCAACACATTTCAAAAAAAGTTGGAACAGTAAAGCATTTACCACTTTGTAATGTTGCCATTCCTTTTCACAACACTTAAAAGATGTTTAGGGACTGAAGACACCGAGTGATGAAGTGTTTCAGGTGTAATTTTGTCCCATTCTTGCTGCAAACAAGTCTTAAGGTGGGCAACAGTACGGGGTCTTTGTTGTCGCATTTTGCGCCACATATTCTCTATTGGAGACAGGTCGGGACTGCAGGCAGGCCAGTCAAGTACCCGTATTCTCTTCCTTCGCAGCCAGGACTTTGTATTGTGTGCAGAATGTGGTTTTGCATTATCTTGTTGAAATATGCATGGACGTCCCTGGAAAAGATGTGTTCTTGAAGGCAGCATATTGTGCTCCAAAATCTCTATGTACTTTTCAGCATTAATGGTGCCATCACAGAAGTGCAAGTTACCTTTGCCAAGGGCACTGACACAACCCCATACCATGACAGACCCTGGCTTTTGGACTTGTTGCTGGTAACAGTCTGGATGATCCTTTTCTTCTTTGGTCCAGAGCACACGGTGTCCATTTCTCCCAAAAAATACCTGAAATACTGATTCATCTGACCACAGTTCACATTTCCACTGTGTGATGGTCCATCCCAGATGCCTCCGAGCCCAGAGAAGTCGACGGCGCTTCTGGACACTGTTAACATAGGGCTTCCTTTTGGCACAGTACAGTTTTAACTGGCATTTGTGACTGTAACTACGTATTGTGGTACTTGACAAAGGTTTGCCAAAGTAGTCCTGAGCCCATGTGCTGATATCGCTTATAGATGAATGACGATTCTTGATGCAGTGCCGCCTGAGGGATCGGAGATCACGGTTGTTCAGCTTAGGCTTTTGCCCTTGTCCTTTACGCACTGAAATTCCTCCTCATTCCTTGAATCTTTTAATTATGTTATGCACTGTTGAAGGTGAAATAAGCAAATGTCTTACTATCTTTCTTTGAGGAACAATGCTTTTAAACATTTCAAAAATTTTCTCACGTTTTTGTTGGCAAGCTGGCGATCCTCGGCCCATCTTTGCTCCTAAAGGACTAGACCTTTCTTGGATGCTGCTTTTGTACCAAATCATAATTACAATCACCTGTTGACATCACCTCTTTCAAATCACATCATTATTTAACCAATTTGCCTCATTACTAGCCCTTAATTGTTCCTGTTCCAACCTTTTTTGGAATGTGTTGTAGGTCTGAATGACAGGAAAGGATGTATGTTTATAAATGAAATTAAGTTGACCAGACAAAACATGAAATATTTTGTGTTCACATTGTCTGCAATGAAATACAAGTCAAACTACATTTAGAAATCACAACTTTCTTTTTTTATTTGTGTTTTTCATACTGTCCCAACCTTTTCTGATTTGGGGTTGTATATCACTAGCTACCCATTAGGCTTGGAGTCACATACACATCTGATTTCCATGTTCCTGACCTGACAGGTGAAGCCGTTGAAGGGTACCTTTGTTGTCAACCCCATTTTCCTTTTACCCTTCAGGACTAATGTTCAGCAGCAGTTAGTCCACTAAAAGTTCTGTTGTTGCTGCTGACAGACTTAGATTATTATCCTAATTGTTGACAACATTATAGAAAGGATCCCTACAGAGATAGGTCTTTAACACAAACACATATGGATCTAACAGATTTCAAACAATACGAGGAATGACAAAAAAAGAGGTTGTGATTCATTGTGTTGCTGCTCCTTCATGGAAACACAGAGTCATGGTGCTGAGACATTTTTACGCTGTTACGTTATATTACGTTACATTATGTTACATTACGTTACGCTATGCTACTCAATGCTAGGCTAGGTTACGCTACGTTATGTTGCGCTATGTTATGTTACGCCGTGTTACGTAGCACGACACGCTGCGCTACGTTACGCTACGTTACGCTACGCTACGCTGTTGCGCTGTCACGCTATGCTACGTCACGCTATGCTACGTCACGCTACGTCATGCTACACTACACTATGCTACGCTATGTTATGCTACGCTATGTTATGCTACGCTATGTTACGCTATGTTATGCTACGCTATGTTATGCTACGCTATGTTATACTACGCTACGCTATGTTATGCTATGCTATGCTATGCTATGTTACGCTACGCTATGTTATGCTATGCTACACTATGTTATGCTACGCTATGCTACGTTAAGCTACGCTATGTTATGCTATGCTACGCTATGTTATGCTACGTTACGTTACGCTACATTACACTAAACAGCCTGAAGTTCAGACCTGCAGATCTCGGGTCATTGAACCATCAGCAGTATAACTCTGATAGTGAGCGTTCAGGATGAGGCGGCCGTTGGGATATTTGCTGATTGAGAGCTTTAAACCTACAAAGTAAGTGTAATTGAAAAGGCGAGTCTAGCCCGACAGCCTTTTGTGATATCTTTTTAATTAAGTTTCCTTTTCTAACGTGCTATCGGAGGGGAGCGATAGGAGTGGCGGCGACACGCACAAGGTTTTGTTCATTAAAATGTGGATCTTCAAGAGTGTACTGTCGCTCTAATTAAAATTCAGCTGGTTGAGAAAAAGGCTCAGAACAAAACACAGTCGAGTCGACTTAACCGGCAGCTGGGAGGAAACGGACAAAGGATGAGCCAACGAAGGAACATACATGTGATTAACATGAACACCATATGTTTACGCCAGCTGCTTATTTTTATTTATTATTGCTTATTTGAGTCATACTGAACCCATACCTGCTGCATTAAAGGCTCCATTCATCATCTTATGAACAAAACATATGTGCCTGTTGTAAGGGGAGACACCATAATAAGAATAATAATATTAATAATATGAGCATGAAACTGTAATGGCAAAAATACTTCTAAAGCACATTCTTTTATTAGGATTTATCTGATTACTGTATGTGTTAACTTAAGAAAAAGGTTTCTAACAGATGAACAGCTAAAACTATAAACTTTGATTAACTGCTATCTTGAGGCAGCACGAAGTGATGGCACCATTGACCAACAAATACCTGGTCTAAAGTCAATAACGCAGCATTTCATTGTTATTTTAACAGCACATTAGTAAAATGCTCCGAGGCTCGTGCACAGCACGTGCACACTATGCTTGTTACACACACACAGGGACGCACAGCAGCACACACACATGCAGAAGATTACTAATAAACATATTACGGTGCAAATCCCAAGGTCCAAACGCGCCTGGCTTTTAAAGGGAATGGGAGATGACTCTCTGATTGGTTGATTGCATGTTACGCCCAACACACACCTCTGATTAATGAAGACACTAAGTACGACCCTTTAGAACCAGGCGTCCGGCGCACAAACCCTTTCTTACCGCCGTTAAACTATATGCAATGGTGGATTTGGACACGCCCTAAACGCACCTGCGTCAGGCGCTTCACGCTGTGACCTCATATCGTTAAAATAGGGCGCTTTGTCTTCAAGAAGACGACGATCTGAATGAACAGCAGAAAGACGTCTTCAGTTTTTCTTTGACAACATCAGTGAAGTCAGACAGTGAAAGCCCAATCAGAGCTGTGAGGTTACACAATAAATTTAATGAAAAAACATCACCACAAACCCAGCTGATTTCTCCCGACAGGAAGACACAAACGAGCAGCTGTTTAAACTTACTTCCTTGTTTGTCTTTGCAGTTTTAAGTGCTTTTTTCTTCAGTTAAGGTCTATTCAGCGTCTCTGGAAGTGGGCATATTTCCTTCTGTGCCTTGTTGATGACTTTGGAGGCAAGTTAATGAAGGGCGATGCTGAAGGCACAAAGCAGCAGATGAGGAGAAACAAAGACCAGAGTGTGTGTGTGTGGGGGGGGGGGGGGTTTAAACACCAAATGCAGCCAAACACAATTATAGGAGCTGGATTACTGCTGTTGATGTGTGTCTCCAATGAAAGTACTTAAAGTTGGCTCTGTTGTGTTAAAGTTTTTGTTCTCCTTAGGGACGATGAATCCATCCTGTTGCTGAAAGTATAGAGTTCCTGTTTAGAAGTTCTCTTTAATGGAGTATTAATGTTCCCCAGCACTGAAACGCAGGAGTCTCCTGGATCATTTAACCATGACGATTAGGGTTTGTTGGAACCATCAATTTGTTGAATCAGAATGATGTCATGAAGTGGAGTATGTATGACGCGCCAATTCGTATGCCATTATTGGCGTGTTATCAACACACATACCGACAATATATTCATGCTTTTTTTCCACACTTTGTTTTTCTGGATTATTGTCCTACCTGTATTTTAGTCAATGCGACTGTATGTGTTACTCAGCCAAGTGTAGTGTGTAGTAACGTACAGGTGCCACTAGATGGCAGTAGCTACATTGGATGTAACATAGGTCTCATTTAGTGCTGGCAGAGAAGAGAGTGACAGACTTTTCTACAACAAAACAAAAAGAGTTTTAAAGTATGCAGAGGAAAACTCGGGTGAAAAAGCTGTGAGACATTTTGACATTGACCCCAGGAGAATCTGATACTGGAAGAAACAGAAGGATGAGCTGACGGCGCTGACAAGATTAGCCAACATGAGCAGAGCACGGCTAGCTAGCTGTAGGTGGGAGGAAACCATAGATATATACATCTATATATCTATGGGAGGAAACAAGTTAGCCTGGAGCTAGAAACAAAGCTAGCTAGCTACCGTCTGTAACATCAGATAATGGTGTGCTGCAAACCAGCAAGCTACTGTATGCTCTTATTGTAATCTACCAGCAATACCGTAGTACCTGTATTTGAAATAAATACCCGGTACATTTACAGAGTTCAAACTGACACAACGGTGGTGTTTGATTATTTCTGACCCAAATTGATTTGTCGCCCATCTGGCTGTTGTTGTATATGGTAATATTTTTGCAAATGTTTCATAAAAAAAGAATGATCTCTGTCCACTGGAATGCTATGGCTTTTAATTTAAAACAGTTGATTTAACTCAATTATACATCAAACAGATGGAATTAGAAATAAAAGCCTGCGTCTAACCCAAGCCTGGTACCTTCTGTAGTTCAGGTCGTTCAGGAGGAATTACGGGAGTCACTTTGTAGCGTGTTTATCAACGCAGTTTGGCCTCCATTGACTTACATTACCTTGTGATTGCTTGTTAATTGACGCCGTAGCGAGTAGTATGAAAGGGCGAAAATCAGCATAGGGAGGTTGGTCGGGGGGGGGGGGGGCGGCATTGGAGGAGAGATATTTTTAGTAAATAACATTTGAAAAACCTGTATATACTGAAACACTGAAGAACGATATTAACTACGCAAATTATCATTAAAAATCAGAAACTGCAAAACTGCAAACTTTGAATCTGGTACAGACATTCCTGTTTCTCTTGGGATGAATCCTACTGACTTTGGTTGTCCTCTGACTTTTCATCTAACAACAGCAGTATTTTAAAGGTCCCATGACATGGTGCTCTTTGGATGCTTTTATATAGACCTTAGTGGTCCCCTAATACTGTATCTGAAGTCTCTTTTATATAGACCTCAGTGGTCCCCTAATACTGTATCTGAAGTCTCTTTCCCAAAATTCAGCCTTGGTGCAGAATTACAGCCACTAGAACCAGTCCCACAATGAGCTTTCCTCAGAACGTGCCATTTCTGTGTCTGTAGCTATTGAGGAGGAGAGAGGGGGGGCAAAGTGGAGGGTGGGGGGGAGGGGTGTGGCCTTGACCAACTGCCACTTTGCTCATTTGAAAGCCATGATGTCTCTCTCTCATTGGTTGGCCAAATTCTCTGGGCGGGCAAAGCAGACAAAGGGGAGGTAACCTTGCTTGTTATGACCTCATAAGGAGGAGCTTCCAGAACGGCTCATCTGAGCTTTCATTTTCTCAAAGGCAGAGCAGGATACCCAGGGCTCGGTTTACACCGATCACCATTTCAAGCCAATTGGGGACCATAGGCCGGCTGGGGGAACTTATATTAATGTTTAAAAAAAAACTCATAAAGTGACATTTTCATGCCATGGGACCTTTAAGTTATCCAGTTAAATATCCCGACATCTAATGGATGGATTGGCACATTGGGGTTGATATGTTTGGTTCTGGTGGATGTTGAAGTTTAATTATTGATCTTTGAAATAACTCAACACACTTCTTACTTTTGTAGATTTCCAACCTAGTAGTGGATGCAACAGGCGGTTGTATGTGAATGAAGATGATAACCCCCAACTTAAAAAAGGTGTCAGATATGAATATCAAAATCCCCTTTTTTATTCTCTACATCTGCTTTTGTATCTGTTTTTGTCTGCACTTTGACTTGATAAAGCTTAAAATTAAAGCTTAATTGATGAATTAATCAACACACTATCCATCACCTTGCTTCCAGAAAAGGATTCTCATTTGAGGTCCTGAAGCCCATTAGAATGAATATTCAGAGTACGTTTAGCTACTGAATCAAATCAAGCACCTTATTATTTATCAGAAGATTATCTTTGGATCAACCCTCATGGAACAAAGAGCCCCACACGGTTTACACTTGTGCACAAAAATGGCTTCACAGCTTCCGGTAAGATCCAACTTATCTTTTAATAGTCTTAAAAACATGCATGCATATTATAAGCTCAGTGTGATAAAGTGTGTGTGTGTGTGTGCGCATGCTTCCATGCGTGTGTGTTATATGTAGCTGCACTAATGAATTAAACAGCAGGCTCATTACACATCTACACACTCAAAGCCAAACACACTCTCTCTCTAAACAGCCTCTAACAATGGGCACTCACTGAATCCCATTCAGTCCTGATTTAATCAAACTGCGCTCGACCTTTTGTGTTTTGCTCTATGATTATATTTGGCTCGGCAGTGTGAACGGCTGCAGGGGACGGACAGAGAGAGAAAAGGCTGCGGTCAGATAAACAAACGGGATGGAATCATCTTTTGTCGCAGATTAAATAGCGGCTCTTCTGCCCGGCAGGTTTTCATTGTGAGGTTTTTTATTTTGTATTCATTCAGTTGAGTTGATTAATTGCTGATGACAACTGCGAGGTGAACGGAGGTGGACGGATGAACGGAGGTGAACGGAAGATTACAGACAACCTTCATTAAAGAGGGTTTCAGGAAGGAGAGGCCATTCAAACAGAGAGCACACAGGGGGAAGAGTTCACTTAATGGTTGTTTTCATTCATGTTAACCCTCCCAACTTTAACCTGACCTTCACGTCAGCGGAGACCTCACACAGCAACAGCACAGCAACAGCACATCAACAGCACAGCAACAGCACAGCAACAGCACAGCAACAGCACAGCAACAACACAGCAACAACACAGCAACAACACAGCAACAACAACACAGCAACAACAACACAGAAACAGCACAGCAACAACTTCCTCATTCATTCATTCATTCATCCATTCAGTCTGGATCAGGAGCATTTCAGCGCAGTTTGTTATATCGGCATGAAAAAAACTTGTTGGTTTATTAACTGTTAGGCAGACTTTAAAACATTGTTTTTTCTCAAAACATGACATTTCCTTTCATCGACGATCCCGTTGATGAAGACGCTGTATGGCAGGGAGTTAAACACGTCGGAAGATGATATTGACGCATTTTAATTTCCAGATAACTTCCTATTTGAGCGCTAGGTTATGGTTTTTCTTCCCAGTCTATCAGTTATGTAAGCTACATAAACTTATCCGTCCTCATATCACTAACGTCACCCATCGTGGACATGCTCTACATCCCAGCACATTCTATGTGTTGCATTACAGTTTTCTCTACAACTTTGGTGATGCGGAGCATTTTAATAAAGCGCCGTAAGAAGAGATCGCTCTGAAACGTTGTATAACTGCTATAAATCATCTTATGCTTTGTGTTTGGGCTTAATTAAATCCTGACAGTCTAAGCTTTCAACCGATGTGCTGCATGACCATATATTTAGAAGATTTAATGTGTCAAATTTATACCAAAGTTTAAGCAGCGTCCACTTTGAGCGTGAGTGTCCCGTATACGGGTTAGTGAAAGTAAAGAGTTTAAACGTGTAGTGTTCCCTGGACACAGACCAGTCAGAGCCATTAAAAAGGAGTTCCACAGTATTGCAGGTGAATGATGTAAACCCTTTGCAATAAAATATTATTAATTATAATTCTGTTAATGATGGTGCTGCAGCCTGAGAATGAGATTAGTAGCCTAGGACTTTTTCGCCTGCAGTATTTTGCACCTAAATGAAATAGATTTTCAGTAATATTAGCTATACTTATGATTAAATATGATATACATTATATTGGAATATACGCATTTACTCTAGCAGCAATTTTCTCCAACACAAATTCTCTCTTGCAGCAGCCGCTGTGTTGCTTTTTTAACGTAGCCTAATACATGTTCAAACTCGCATATGTGCGCATGAGTATTTCCGCTGACCCGTTTGTTTGTGGTTGTCGCCATGGTGAATCGTAGTATCATGGCTCCATTCATGCTGTCTTTGGTGCACGCGCATAACCCTGAGTCAACCTACTCCGAGTTGATTGAACCAACTCGAATCAGCTGTTGTGAAACCGAAAACTCAGTTTCCCATCTCAGGATAAATTCACTCCACGTCGTACAAGTGTCATTCACGGACGGACTGCTGACAGAGAGGACGCTGGCGCTGTTTGTTCGCCGCTTCTCTGCCTGCTTTGCCTCTTGTGTTTTTGTTTTTGTCTGTTTGTTGTAAACGTCTAAGGGAAAGCAAGTTTCTTCCCTTCATCTCATCTCACCACTGGACAAACTATAACTCTGGACAGCCTCTCACCTGCTTCCCAAAGCCGCTCCTCAACTGGACTGTCGCCTCGCCGGCTAGCCGCTAGCTAGCTAGCTGGCTTCCTTCGCTACATCAACGCGTGGCCGCTACTCCGACTGACTACCCTCCGTCTCACAGGCACCGAGACTGGACTTCATCTCCTCCTGTCATGCTGTGGATCATTTTGGCACTTACATCAGCCTTCCACCTCTATACCCCTAGCCCACGGCTAACCGCTATCACGAAGCTCTCAGTCCCTCCACTCGGCCTCATGATCAAATATTCAACTCTGCAACTGGTCGAACTCTTCAACCACTCCATTCCACCCTGCATCCCAGTCATCAAACAGCTTGGACTACTACGTCGACCCCATTACATCCACAGAAGCTCTTGCCGCAAGTTTGTTCACTTCCACCACGGACAATCCATTCCATCCATTTGGTCACCTGCACGTTCTGTCGCACCTCTGCCACGTCATCAGAAAGCTTCCCCCACTGGATCACATAGCGCGGAGCACACCGTCAGGCTGCACAGAAAACCCGGACTGGACTACCTCAGATCTCTCCAGCCTGCCCCCATCCCACCACCCTCTCATCATGCCAACTTTGGCCTCCTCAACACCCGATCGCTAAACAATAAAGCCCCTGCCCTCCATGAACTCATCCTCGACAACACTCTGGACCTCCTCCTGCTCACCGAAACCTGGCAACAACCCAATGACTTCTTCTCCCTCAACCAAGCATCCCCCCCTGGCTACAACTACATCTGCAAACCCCGCCCCTCCCGCCGTGGAGGTGGCCTCGCCGTTATTTTCAACCAGAACTTCCAGATCACAGAACTTACCCTCCCCTCAGTATCATCGTTTGAATTTCTCGCCTTCAAAGCTCTTTCCTCCTTGACAGTCATCCTCATCTACCGGCCACCTAAACCAAATCCCTCCTTCCTCTCTGATTTTACTGAACTCCTCACACTGGCCTCATCTCTCTCTCCACGTCTGCTGCTACTCGGTGACTTAAACATCCACATGGACTCCCCCACCTGCAAGCTCTCATCAGAGTTCACCATTTTACTGGACAACTTCACTCTCATCCAACATGTCACATTCCCCACCCATGAAAAAGGACACATCCTCGACCTGGTCTGCTCCACAAACCAACCAGTGCTCGACCTCCATCCATGCCTCTTCCCCCTGTCTGATCATAAACTAGTACGGTTCACCATCCCTTCTCCAACCCCACGCCCTCGCCTCATCAGAGAAATCACCTTCCGCAACCTCAAATCAATTGATCCTCACCATCTCTCTGACCTGCTCTCCACCACTCTCCAGCTGGACTCAACAGTCACCTCTCCTGATGATCTCACAAACCACCTCAACTCCACCTTGTGTACCTCCCTCGACACTCTGGCCCCCCTCAAAACAAAAAACGTCACCTTTAACACCTCTTCACCCTGGTACACACCCGCACTCCGGAAACTGAAACAAACTGACCGCCAACTTGAACGTCTGAAAAAAAAATCATCACTCACAGTCCATCATGAAGCCTATAAACTCCACCTCAATGCCTACAAAGATGCCCTCACTGCTGCCAAATCTGCCTACCTCTCCACCATCCTCACCGACCCCTGCCAAAATCCTAGAAACCTCTTCTCCACAGTAAACAACCTCCTCAAGCCTCGGACCAACACCCTCCCTACCTCTACTCCGGATCTCTGCAACTCATTTCTCCACTTCTTCACAGACAAAATCAACATCATCTACAAATCTCTATCCCCTGTATCCAACCTCCCACCATCTACTCCATCGCCCACCATGGCCCCCCCCATCCCCATCTCTCCTGACCTCCTGACCCCTCCTCCACACTGCCTCCTCTCCGAGTTTGACTTGGTCACCGCTCCTGAAATCTCAAAACTCATCAGCTCTTCCAAACCCACTACCTGCTCCCTGGACCCCCTCCCTACTCCACTCCTGAAGTCCTGCCTCCCCGTACTATGCCCCTACCTTACAAACCTCTTCAACTCCTCACTGTCCCTTGGAACTGTCCCCTCTGCCTTCAAAACCGCTGCTGTCACCCCAATCCTCAAAAAACCTGGTCTGGATCCCTCCTCCCTCAACAGCTACCGCCCAATATCCAACCTCCCCTTTCTGTCTAAAACCCTGGAACGCATAGTCACCTCACAGCTACAAACCCATCTTCATACCAATAACCTATTTGAACCCCTCCAATCTGGTTTTCGCCCTCTGCATAGCACAGAAACCGCTCTTCTGAAAGTCCTCAACGACCTCCTCACCTCTGCTGACACCGGTTCCCTCAACATCCTCATCCTCCTTGACCTGAGTGCAGCCTTCGATACCGTGAGCCATAACATTCTGCTCACCAGACTCAAAGACCTTGGTATCGAAGGTACTGCACTCAGCTGGCTTCACTCCTACCTCTCCAACAGATCACACTTCATCTCTCTTCATAATCACACCTCTGCCACAGCCACAGTCATTCAAGGCGTTCCCCAAGGCTCCGTACTCGGCCCCCTCCTCTTCATCATCTACATCCTCCCCCTTGGTCAGATACTCCGTCACTTCAACCTGGACTTCCACTGTTACGCCGATGACACCCAGATCTACCTTAGCACCAAATCCCCCCTCAATCCTCCCCTCTCCCACATCAACTCCTGCCTGTCAGCTATCAAAATCTGGATGCAACACAACTTCCTCAAACTCAACAGTGATAAAACAGAATTCCTTCTCATTGGCTCCAAATCCACACTTGGCAAAACCAATAACCCCACTCTCACCATTGACGGCACCATTGTCTCCCCATCTCCCCAGGCCCAAAACCTTGGCGTGATCTTTGATTCCACCCTCTCCCTTGAGCCCCACATCCGCCATGTTATCAAAACCTCCTTCTTTCACCTCCGCAACATCGCCAAAATCAGACCCTCTCTCACACCCCCCGCTGCTGAAAGACTCATTCACTCCTTCATCTCCTCCCGACTGGACTACTGCAACTCACTTCTCCTTGGCATCAGCTCTACCAACATCAACCGCCTCCAACTGGTCCAGAACGCAGCTGCCCGTCTCATCACCCGTTCCAAATCTTGGCACCACATCACTCCAGTCCTAAAACAACTCCACTGGCTTCCTATCTCCCACCGGATCACCTACAAAATCCTGGTCCTCACCTACAAAGCCCTTCACCATCTGGCCCCCTCATACCTCACTGACCTCCTGTCCCCCTACCAACCCTCACGGTCCCTCAGATCCACCTCAGCCGGTCTCCTCTGCATCCACAAGTCCAAACTCCGCAGTTTTGGGGACAGAGCCTTCTCCAGGGCAGCTCCCAGGCTGTGGAACTCCCTCCCCCAAGAGATCCGCACCTCTGAGTCCCTCACCATCTTCCAGTCCCGCCTCAAGACCCATCTCTTCACCTCTGCCTATCTGTAGCCCCCTTTTCTTCTGTGACTGTATCTTGCTTTGCTTTGTCTTGTTTTCTTTTGCTTTGTTTTGTTTTGTCTTTTATTGTCCAGTTCTGCTTTACCTTATAATCTAGCTACCTGTAAAGCGACTTTAAGTCTATGAAAAGCGCTATATAAATTCAATTTATTATTATTATTATTATTATTATTATTATTAACTTAGAGGTCAGGCTCAGACTCTGAGTTTGTTGAACCTCCTACCTGAAACGGACCCCAGCAACAGCACAGCAACAGCAACAACACAGCAGCAACACAGCAACAACTCAGGTCATTGCCTAACCTTTAAGAGCAGCTATTACACTATTCTGGTCTAAGTTTTTGATCCTGACATGATTCAGGGTACATTAAACTATGTAGAAAGTCTGCAGCTCCTCTAAAGTTTTGGTTTAGGCTCCTCCCCTCCAGCAAAGAACACTCGGTTGTGATTGGTTACATTCTGGGTCTGAGGTGGACCAGAATGACCATGTAGCAAAGTGCATTTCATTGACGTAGACAGATCCAGGAAATTCAAAGACGCAACTGAGACCCAATGAGATCCGAGCGTTCAGAACTGGCAGAGCTAACCCGAGCTGCCTAAAGGGCTGACGTCTAAATCTTTAACATGACTATACAACATTACAACAACAATTACAAGTTTTATTAAGCCCTGTTACGGCATCCTGTACCACGAAGCAAGATTTAGCGTTAACGAGGTAACTTCAGGTTCAACCCAGGGTTTTCTGTACCACGATGGTGGACTTGTTACCGAGTTCAATCGCCATGGTAACTTATGCTGAACACCTAAGGTGGTCGGGAGCATTATGGTATGTTGGAGATTAGAGATCAACCGGTGTAAAAGCACCGCCTACTGACCAATCAATACTCCATTGATACTGGCGTCACCGTTCTAAGAAGATCCATTGACTGAATGGGTGGAAGAGAGAGAGAGAGAGGGAGAGGGAGAGAGACGCTCTTAAACGTTCAAACATTTAGAGACCGACAACCCCGTTAACATTCCCTGATGGATATTTTTATGAAAGATAAAGATTTCTAGCGGAGGGAATTACGTATCTTTGTAAACTTCTTGAGCCGTGTGTTGCCATGGCGACGCATCGGTTTGTATTATGTTTTTATATTTTTTATTTGCTCCCATGATCGCTTCCCACTGCCAGGGTTGCAACTGAAATAATAGACTAAAGCAGCGACAGTTTATGGAAAGGACAAGTGTAATTATGGTCAGATCTTGGTCCTGACTGATGAAGTTATATTGATAAGAGTTGTAATTTACGCATTTACATCGTCGGATTGTTTTGCCAGCTTTCCTTCCTGTTGTAGGAAGCAACGACTGGATTGCTTTTTGCTTGTAAACCGTGTCTGTGTTCTTCATATTTATGTAGAATTATAGTTTGCTCTTGTTATGTAAAATATGCGGCTCTGCTAGATGTTTGCGATTGGTCACAAAGTGCAAACACTGTCTATTTAATGTGAACACGCACGTCTCTATATTGGGAAACCCTGGGTCGACTGAACTAGTTGATAACTGCCTTCGTGACACAGTTTATGCGGGACCGCGGTTGTTAGGGTTAGTGAAAGAAATCCATGTTAAACTTCATTCGTGGTACAGACTCCAGGAGTAAGGTTTGTCTCAGACGCGCAGCAGCTGACTGGTAAACAACTTAAATGTTTATTTTTGAAGTTCGTTGTGTCACGACCATGGTCAAAAACCAGTGTCCCTTCTACTCCCGCCACCTTATTACTTCCACACTAACACCTGTATAGGTGATCAGGTATGATCTTCCCGTCCACAGTGGACTTGTTGTGCTTCCGGGTAAAAATTCAAAATAAACTTTGTAAACAAATGTTATGGATGACGGTCCTTCTTCCCCTTTCATCAGTCCAAAAGCATTAAAAAAACGTAAGAATCCAGTGTGTAATGATTTTTAGCTGTTTATTATCAAAATCTGTGTTGCCCTTTCACTAACGTGTCCTTTTTCATGAATATTTACCACCACCATCAATTACAAGTATTCCTATTGGCTTGAAATATTACATTTGCTTTTGCATGAACTGGGTAGACGCTCCATATTCATACATGAACTGGAGTAGACGCTCCATATTCATACATGAACTGGTGTAGACGCTCCATATTCATACATGAACTGGGGTAGACGCTCCATATTCATACATGAACTGGTGTAGACGCTACGTATTCATACATGAACTGGGGTAGATGCTCCATCTTGAAATACGTTAGCCAGTAAGGGACATACAGGACAAACTGCTCCACCTTTCACGTTTTCGCTGTCACATGATAAACTCACAGCTGCTGCTAATGCTGCTAACGGGTATCGTAGCTTCCTGGCCACGGCAAGTTAGAAGAAGGAAACATGGAGGACCTCACGTATTCAAAATCCAAATTCAGGAACAGGAGTCTTCTTCTTCATCACCCAGAAAAAGAAAAAGGAGATTGAAAAGAGCAAGAGACCAGCTTTTTGAAGCGTGAAGGCTACCGTAGCTGGAATACGTACTTTGAACTGCGTGGCGCGAGAGAGTTGATTGTTGATATATGATCTCAACGCTAGATGAGAGAAATTCACACACATTGGACCATCTCTTCACTAGAGGTCTATTCGTCAGCCATTTCTGCTGCTGTTGCTGCATTATTGATGCAGAAACACAGAAGCAGTGAGCTCACTGTCTTTAAAGCCACTTTAACAGACTGAACATTAGCAGAGACCACTGCTAGCTGCTGTAGTAATTATAGAGCAAACAGCACACAGACCGTTAATGGAACTGGCTGCACTCAAGTTGAAGAGAGAGTTACTGTACGCTGCGTAATGTTCTCCTGCGGAGTCGAGGGATCCATCCTGTGTTATTCGCCGGGCGTTTCATAAATCAACTCCTGGATTATTTTACTATTAGTCCTCTAAACCAATGTGCTTCTCTCTCCAAACAGACAGCAGGAAGTCAGAGCTCTGCTCGTAACATTTCTCATCTCATCTGTGCTTTCATTTGCAAAACAGAGTTTTTTTTTTTTTTACCACCAGAGATAAAGGTGAAAAGGTTTGTTTACATGCCAAGTTCTCGGCAAGATTCTTGGAAAATGTGGAATTTGGAAAGTATTTCAATTTTATGGTAATTTGCACTTTGACTCTTCTACATTTAACACACAAAATAGTGTGACCGGTTAGATCAGTTGGTAGAGCGGGCACACATATGTGAAAGTTTGTTCCTCGATGCACAAGGTCCAGGGTTCGAGTTCCACCTGTGATGTTTTTCCTGCATGTCTTCCCCCTCTCTCTCTTTTCATATCTCTCTGCTTTCCTGTCCAATAGTGGCAGAAATGCCCAAAAAAACACAAAATATGACACATCTTCAGACAGGTCTCAGAGAAATACATGAAATGACCACGACCTCTTAAAGCGATTCTGTCTCCCTTGTGAGGAATTCTAAGTAATGACAACACTGTTGGCGCGTCCACATGGTACAAGCCTTCTGTTATCACGCTTCCACTTGTTCTGGTGGAACATTTGCACCCCACAAAATAAAACTCATACAATATAAAATGAAGTTAACTGACACAATACAGTAACGTGAGCTATTTAAATCAGCTGATACATGGTTAAACCTCATTGGCTCTTACTAATGCATCTCGGTGGGTATTTCGTCCACACCAATCGCTTGTTGTTGTTTCCCGTAGCGAAGGGATTTTGAGAACGGCATTTTCAGCAGGTTGTTCACTAACTCAACGGTTGTTCATGTTTCCTGAAGAGAGTTTTTGGAATAAGTCCATTTAAAAGACTTGGTTGATCTCGTATCCCTGAGAGCAGAATAAAGCAGATTAATGTTTTACGTATCCAGACAATTAGACTAGACTATGGAAAGTTCTTTAAACAACTTTACAACTAAAGGAGCTTTTTCAGCGTACAAATGTCCTGCAGAACCGTGTCGTTAGGTTTAATAACTTTAAGAGTTTCCAGCTTCAGAGCGAGGACTCAACCTTTAATAATGAAGCCAGCTGCAGTTACTCCTCAGAGAAAAGGATTTTACTGGTAAGGAGGGCACAAATTCCAATTTTCATCCTGTTGCAGAATAAAACAGAACAAATCAGGGCCAAGCTGACATTAGCCATGGCGCTAGCAGGACGCCCACTTCTCATGAACGCCAATTACTGTTCCTCCACGCAAGAGGGCTGAGAGGAAGGGACAGGGCTTTACCCTCACACAGGGACAAAGAAGACATGTCTGGAGGAGGAGGAGGAGGTTATGTTGTTATAAACCGACCTGTGATTGGGGAGATATGATCCTACAGTCAGCTGATCTCATTCAGCTGCACGGCAGGCATGCAGTACACCTTGATTGCCTGGCGTTTAATGGCGTAGCGTTGTCCTTCACATGAGGAGCGTAGTGAGCCCCCACGGATCCACGCGGCTACGCAGGCCAAGTGTCCCTCTCCGTGTGCGACTTATTCGGTGTTTTGATTTTTCTGGTCAAAAGTTGAGTATGTCACTGATAAGTATTTATCTGCAGTTCAACCTTCTCTCTGTGTATGGGGCTTTGGGCCTCACCATGCTGCATCACAGCATTTTTTGCCTTTCGAAAAACCTGTTTTAAAAAAAAAAGGTGGGGGTGGGGGGTCCTGTAATCTATAATGGATCAGACGTTATCATTATTGTTAAATAATGCACAGCAGCCACCAGCATCAGGTATTAATAACTATTGAACAGAGCAGTTTCTGGTGACCTGCCTCTGGGCCCAAACTGACTTTGAACAGGACCTCTCTGTGTGTGTGTGTGTGTGTGTGTGTGTGTGTGTGTGTGTTTTAGCAGTATTTGTTTGTTGCAGTGAATCATTCTCTTAATTCTCGTATGCATTTAATAACTCAAAGCAGTCTCAGCTTCTTCACCATGGCAGACCTTCCGTCTCTCTGATCTAATGAATGTTTAACAGATTCTATTAACATTTATTTTTCTGATGTTCTAACTTCTAACTTAAACTTCTAATTTTTGGGCATTTTAGACCTTTATTTGTATTTGACAGCTGAACACATGAAGAGAGATAGAGGGAACGACATGCAGCACAGGGCCGCAGGGCGGAGTAGAACCTGCGGCCGCTGCATAGTCAATATACTGACGTAAAGGTAGCAACAACTAAAACATTTTTTTCGTCTCCATATTCACTGTTGAACTGAAGGTTACGTGCTGACATCACCAGCCTCTGTGTGTAGTTACTAGCCCTCTAAGCAGTTTTACTAGCCACTTTTTTGTGCAACAGTTTATTTAAAGAAATATATTTTGGTGCCAAGTCATTTCTCTGACGCTCCATTATTCCGACTTCTCAATAACCCGAAAAATTCCCTTTGGTCCTACAGCCCACTAGTCCGATGTTACGACTCCCACTATGGCCACGCCAAGACCCGCCCTTCAATAGCATATATTGGCCAGGCGTCCGTGCTTAAGCAAAGTAACGTAACTCCATTGGTTCAGGTCCTATCCCCTGACCAATCGGCTATCCTAACCTTAACCACTCGAGGTCACATTGTCCTAACCCCAACCAATCAAGCTGCTTCGTAGGGCGGGTCTTGGTGTGGCCATAGTGGGATTCATAATATCGCTGGTGGACGTTGGACTAGACAGAGTTGATCCCCCCCCCCCCCCCCCCACACACACACACACACACAAACACACCCCCCCCACACACACACCAAAACATGAAAAGTAAAACAGGTGACGAACATTTGTTCCACTCTGTGAGCACCAAACATCCCATAAAACAATCTATTTGCTGGATGGCTTGTAAATTGAAAGCTTTAGAGGTGGTTGTCTAGCAACTGGGGCCTGGTTGCCAATTATGTTGGACCGGATAAACCGGTGTCGTGTCCCCCCCCCCCGAATGTCTCCTTTTCCCAGAAGCAAATCTGCCTTCAGAGGAAGATCTAACAGCGATGTTGATATCTCGGCCTTTTACCAAATGGAAAGTCATCAACACACAGCAGCTGAGTTGATCAAAAAAAACTCTTAAAATCATTTTTTTTTTTCACTGTAGTTCTGCGAGGCGTCTGTTTCCATTGTGGCGTCGGTTTCCATTGTGGCGTCTGTTATAATCACATAAATCAAAGGGCCATTTTATGCTGTTTGATATACGCTATGACAGACACGACTCTGTCGCATCATCATCTGTCATGCCGTGACCCGCTTGCTCATTTTCTCAAAACACGATGCAGAACTTTTTGTAGCGGGGGAAAAAAAAAAACCTAAAAGAAATAAAAAAAACTGCAAACAATCCCAGAGCTAATGTGTTTTTTTCTCACAATGAGATTTGAGCAGACGTGTTGTGCAGTCCCACCTAGCTGCTGGGGGGACACTGATGGAAACTAATGCTGTAATTCTGCTCACATATTGCCACCTGACTATTAGATTTAGACCTTCTCTTGTATGGAGGCCAATGTGGTTGTTGGTTAAACGAATTAACTTTTGTGTGTTATTGCTTTACGCTTTCACCCAGAGGACAGTTTCAATAATCAGCTGAGGAGGAGGAGGAGGGTGGGGAGGAGGAGGAGGAGGGTGGGGGTGAGGAGGAGGAGGAGGAGGAAATCAGGGGATTGGCCATCTCTACAAATGATACAGAGCCAATGCTAATGAACAATGATTAAACTTTAATAAAGGATTAATCAGTTCATGTTTTCAGAGATGCCACGCCAACCATTGCACGATATCAGACTCCATTTTTTATCTTTTTAGCTTTAAGCATCCTTGATTTCGGTATATTTTCCTGAATGTTGTGTTTCAGTCCACCAGCTCCGACCAACACCTCACTTTAACATCCAGTTGTTTGAGTCTGAACGCTGGTATTTTTATAGTAAACTTAAATCAGTCATTTTTGCAGTGTCACAGGCAGTTCAGTCCACACACACACACACACAAAAACACAAATCATATTTAGTTCTGTGCTCTGAGGCTCTGCAGCTGCTGCCAACTGTGAAAGATGACGTGTTATTTATTTTTTTTTTTTTGGCTTTCATTTCCAGAGAAACCCTCCAGTTCAAAACGGTGCCGCTCGGCTGCAAGCGAGGCGACACCTCAACAGGCTTCTCACTGAGCCGCAGGACGATAAACAGCGAGCTGAAAACCTCGCAGACAGCCTCTCACCTTAAAAACACACCTGAGGTGGCAGACGGGGCTCCTCTGAGTCAAACGGCCTTTTAATCTCGCTCTGAGGCCCGTCACGCTCGCTGTAGTCGACCGCCACACCGCGAGGCGTTTTAATCATGCCGGGGATGTATGAAGTGGCGAGAGCCGGGGAACAGGGGGCCACCAGGGTTGAGATTGTGCTCAGATTCCCTTCAAAAGGTTGAGCAGACAGGACTGAGGGATAATGCCGGGATAATGAGACTTTTCATTACCGAGCCAGGTGGGGAAAGTCTGCATTTTGTCGTCGCTGTCAGAGACACGGAGCCGGGTCACGACTCGTGTCGACCAGAAGACAAACGCTCGGGTGCATCATTATATGTGGGCTGAAGCCTCTCGGCCTCCAATTCTTCCGGATTTTCACGGAGGACACAGAGCTGCAGCAATTCCCCACAGTTCAAAGCGGCTGTGTAACAGGAAGGATAAACGGTTGCACTTCCTCCTAGAAGTCTAGAAGAGCTCTGTGGTTGTTACAGAGGAAAGATGTTCATCAGAGAGTGACCGGGTGCTGCCGGGAGCGATGACAGTTACGTTTAGACACCACAATGACTAGTGAACTAGAGAATGACCAAATTAATAACTATAACTGAATAACTAAGACACACCACCTGCTTCCTGGGTGAAAGTCTTGTGTTTTCTCCTTAACTTCTTCAGGACATGAACACCTGTTTCCTGTCTTGTATTTTACAGGGTTGTCTTGTATTGTACAGTGTTGTCTTGTATTTTACAGTGTTGTCTTGTATTGTACAGTGCTGTCTTGTATTTTACAGTGTTGTCTTGTATTTTACAGGGTTGTCTTGTATAGTCTCATCAGGTTCAGGGCTGCTGTGTGCATTGTGTTTTTGTTTTACCAAGTATTTTAGTTAGGACGGATTTTGGTTTATCCTTTTGTTTCTAATAGTGTATTATTAGTCTTCTCTTTTTGTTATATTCTGTTGTTGATTTCCACAGCACGCATGGGCCTATTTTTCCATTGTAAGTTATTTTTGTCTTATTTCTAAATAAATGCCCTTTCAAATACCAGTTACATGTGGTTCATGTTTATGTTCTGATACCCCAAACACTACGGGATGTAACACTGTCTCAAAATGCCGTTTAAAACTGAAACATAGTCGTGTAGATTTAGCCTTAAAATGGGAAAAGAAAGAAAAATGAAATTAACATCTTCTCATGACTCAATTCAGAGTTTTCCTTTAAAAATACATTTGCAACTTTAAGCATTAGCTTTCTACTTTCTGTTCTGCAAACATTTCAAAGTTCAACACAACTTATAAATGAATAAAATGTTAGATCTCTACTGTGCAACGAATGCTATCTCCCTACATTTAAAGTCTGAGTCGTCCATGTATTAAAGATCAATAACATTTTGTCTGTTTTTATCCAGATAAACTTTGCATCTATGAACTTGTATCTGCTGCGGAGATAAAGAGATGCTGACCTTTCCGTCAGGGTGCCGTCTCTCAGCGTTTGTCTCTGCCAGACGTGGATGTTTTTTTTTTTTTCTCTTCTCAAGACCTCTGCTGTCCGAGCTCGGCTTAGAGAAAAAATAATTACTGCGGCCGTGTCTCGGGTCATGGCAGCTAAACGCTGCGGCTTTGTCGACCATTTAAAAAGCTAATGTTTGCAGAGGCAGAAGGTCGTGACACCCTGGAAACTAAAAATAAATAAATAAAAAGTTTCTGTGTGATAAATAAAAACTGCTGGAGGAAATAAAAAAGCGAAAGACTCTTATGGACGGATTCGTAGTTTATCATGTTTATTAGTTGTTTGTAGACAGTTTAAATAAAGCTTTGTCATAAATTATTCACCATATTTAAAGCAATAATTCTGATACGAGCATTGTGATTAATTAATGAGCGGCTGAATGTGAGGTGAATATGTTTTGTCAGAGACCTCGCTGCAGGTAGCGATAAGCAGTGTTAATAATTCAGGGATGAAACTGGCAGAGTGAGAACGCTAAAATAAGAATAAAAAAAATCCTTGTGTCTTTATTCCAGCGTTTCTTCATGCAGCTGCAGGTGAGACGGCCATGCCGCGCACATCATATCACTGCAGATGAAATATTAAAGAGCAGGCCGAGATGAACGCCATGGTTCGTATCCGAGGCAGCGGACTGAAGCCGCCGGCTGGAAACAGAGACATGGACGTGTGTTTGGAGACTCAGAGAAGACTTGTCATGAGAAAGTCTCTCCCTGATTCGTCACGGTGGTGGAGTGATCAGAGTGAAATGTCTGAGAAGAGTTGGGTGCATCTCACTTCCCTTAAATTGCATCGTTTCCTTCCCTTGCTTCCCTTCCTCACATCTTAGTCCGTGCGACGGGAGAGAAGCGAGGAAATCATGGGAGGAGAAAGGAAACGAGGAAATGTGTTTTTAGAAAAATGAGACATCCTTTCCTCTGAAGCGTCACATTAATTCATCAGCTGTTTGGGAGAAGTTAAAAACTCCTGCAGCTGCACAGCTTCGAGGAAGGCTGCACTTTGTGTCCTCACTCATAGCTCCTCAGAGATCCCTCCTCCATCCTCACTCCTAGCTCCTCAGACATCCCTCCCATCCTCACTCATCTCCTCAGAGATCCCTCCTCCATCCTCACTCATAGCTCCTCAGAGATCCCTCCTCCATCCTCACTCATAGCGTTCAAGTGAGGAGCGAGGAGATATCAAATAAGACACTTGGGAAGCAGCCCATGTCTTGTATTCTCTTGTTTGTTCGAACGGAAGAAAAAGGACATATGTTCTATATGTTGTTGAGTTGTGTACTTACATTATCCCAAATGCCTCAATCCCCAGAACAATGGTTTCCATTTTTGTTTAATAATTAATGACAATTGAGGTACGCGCAAGTAATTGTTACCAAAAGAAAGACAACTGCATCTCTGAACATCTCATTCTGACAAGAAAGAGAAGAACTGACAACAATTTTAAAATGAACGATAAGTTGAGCAAACCAATGAAAGAAGTTTGAGATCATGGATTCAGTTTCTTTAAGAAATCTTACCCGTGTTGCACCTCACAACAATCTCTGTAGCAAAAGATATTTGTCGGATTTTAAAGCTTATGTTATTTTACAAAACCAATGTGTAGAGCCGGCAGACATGAGTTCACCTCAGGTCTGTAATCACCGCTCTGCTCTGCGTGGGCGTCCTCTGCTCGTTGTTACAACTTCCATTTGAAGTCAAGCCAGACAACGAAGGCGACATTTATAAGTCACATTAAACACTTTTCATTGCAATTACTGTAACAATGTTGCTGTGTGTGGTGCTGGCTGGGCGGCTCAAGTTTAAACTTTTAAAAGTCTCTGGTTATCTTTGTTTGAGCCCTTCCCACCCGTGGCGGACATTTTTTTACTTTAAACTGGACCTAGAAACACAGGCGGGCAGCGAGGACGTCAGTCAGTGTTCATCAGTCACTTCCTGTAATGGGCCCAACAACAACAACAAAGCCTTCTTGTTGTTCAAACGGAGAGAGACAACAACACAAACAGACTGTAAATGGCATTAAAGAGATGCGACCACGTCCACGAAGACGACGGGCACGTCATGTTGAGTCTGGAAGGCTGATGATGATAAAGTAGATAATGAGATGCTAAAAGCTTGATCTTGAGAATATTTTCCTTCTTTTGCAGCACGGCCTCGAGTGGAGAATGCGTTAATCAAAGGTTAGAATGAAATAAACTTTGTTCAAAGATCCGTTCCTCCAAACATTTAAGACTTGGAGGACGAGAACGGAAGAGGGGGAAAAAAATCCAATTATTTTCCTCTTTTATCACTTCACTCGTTACAAATAAGACACGCTTTCCTGAGAAGCAACAAAGTTTAGTTTTATAATTGCTGTTTTAACACCTGCCAGTTTGGATAACAGTCACTCTGTCTCCGTCCTCCCTTTCTCACGGCGCTCCAGCCCCAGATAATCACTCCGGCGCCAATTAGCCCCGTCGCTTCTGACGAAGACAAAGCCGGCTATTGTTTAATAACTGCAAAATAAAGAAAGGTGAAATAATATTTATTATATATTTTATGTCTTACGGCTTATTAGTCATGACGTCACCCTGTTACCTTCAAAGATTACAACGTTCTTTCCAGGCTGTTCTCATGAACTATTCGTACATATAGCTATGAAAGGTACAGCTCTGTAATCCATATGTATTCTACGTATTTATTACTGTCAGCAGTAGGAGTAAGGAGAAAACACAAGACTTTCACCCAGGAAACAATATTTTACATTTTTAGTAATAAAACCCTAGCAAAACATCAGGAGAGAGAGAGAGTCCTAAAAACAAATTACCAGAAACTAATAACCGGTTCACCCCCCTCGCATTCTCCAAAATGTAAAGATTTCTGTTGGCGGCCATTGACACCCTGCAGCGATAAACTCCAGCAAATATGAAAAGAGAAAACGAACAACATCAACAAAACGGGGATGAAATTTCACCGTGAGGGCGTAAATGAGAAACGACATAATAAAGCGATTCTATTAAAAAGCCATCTGACCGTTAATAACAGTAATGATTTGATGATGAGGCGGTGCAGGAGGTTCGACGGCATTTATTTTTATGCTCCGACATTGCAGAGATGGGAAAAATGAGATGAAATGTGTGAGTGGGAGAGACAAAGAAGAGGGGTGACAACATAAAAAACAAATGCTGCCTCTCCCATCTCTGACTTAATGAGATTTGGTGGCTGCTGATGTGGCCGAGGCTCAGGTATTATTTGTTGTTGGAGGTGATGGTAGGATTGGGGAAAACACACATCTCGCGGCGAGGCGGCGACTTTCTCATCTGCTGCAGAATATCAGACTCACCGTCTGTCAGTCTGCAGCTCAATGTGCTGCAGACTGACAGCCACGCAGCCACTGGGACATTTACATTTTAGGGACACAAACACAGAGTGACGTCTGTGACACAAGGCCGAGAGTTGTGTGAGAAACAGGTGGCATATTTAGACACACAAAAACTACTGAGTTAAATTTAGAAATACATTGTTTGGGTTGAAATTAGACGTTCTGCGTTATGTAGCTTTGTTCTGTGAAGTTAAAGAAACAGGACATGACCCCTGGTCTCCTGGGAGAAAGGCCTGTATGTTTGATCACTCCAACTCCTGTTGGGGGATTTGGCGATCCTATACTTCCTGCTTTGCTCCCGTCATAACTACTACAGCCACTAGAGGGCGCCGCCACTACAAACATTATGAGTCGTTGAATAACCAACATATGGGAGCGTTTCTCAGGGAAGGACAGTCTCCAGATGAAGCAGGGGAAACCTTTTATTTTATTTTGAAAAATCAGTCTGTAGCTCAAATATGCAAATACAATTAGCTGTGCTTTAAAAATGTTGATGACTTTGCAGTGTTTCCGTCTGTCATCCTGAATGTCAGTTTAACAAAAAAAGGAAGACATGATAAACACAGAGCTGCAAAACAAATGGATTTGTGTGGACTTGTTTCAGTTTCTGAGGACAGACGGAGAGAAATACAAGTCCTCTGATGAACGATCGATGTTCTTTCTGAACAGTAAAAACAAGATGAATGCAACATAAAGAAACCCAGATTTCTGTGAGAGGCAGCATAAACTCCACGTCCTCCCTCCTCGCCGTCAGTCTCCGTCGATGTCTCAATATTCTATGAAATTAAAACATGAGCGGAAGCATCGTTACCGTCAGCGTGTCGAGATGAGAGCGGACAAAGAAGTCGAAGGTTCAGGTGTTTTTCAGAAATGGTTCCACGTTCCTTCATATAATTCAAATATTTATGTCTTCAGTGTGAACTATTGGGCTTAGAGCTGGGAGACACAAACAGGAATTCAGACAGTATTGATAGATGGAATAACATGTTGGTTTGAGTCTGAAGGTGAGATATGTGCAGTCTTATTCTTTAACTGTAGAAACGGTAGTTCAAGACCGCCGGACCAAACAATCCCTGTTTTTCTGTCTGAGACATTTCATAAAGAGCGTAAATAATGTATTACCAATAATTGGTCAATTAACCGATTAGTCGATCGACAGAAAATTAACTATTTTATTCTCTTAAACAGTCTTTGGTTACAGCATCTCTGAATGGTCACACACACACACACACACACACACACACACACACACACACACACACACACACACACACACACACACACACATATATATATATATATATATATATATATATATATATATATATATATATATATATATATTTCATAAAGAGCGTAAACATATACATATACATATATACACACACATATATATACATACACACATCCATATATATATATATATACATACACACATCCCTATATATATATATATATATATATATATATATATATATATACACTTATACATACATATATATATATATATATATATATATATATATATATATGTGTGTATATATGTATGTATGTATGTGTATATATATATATATATATATATATATATATATATATATATATATATATATATATAATATAGACTACAGTAGACATCTCTTTAGACTGTGGGAACTTACAATGGGAATTATATATAAGTAATCGGCAGCCTTATAAATACTGAAGTTGAGAGAGCGCGAACAAGTTTGGTCTTCATTTAGCAAGCTGCTTCTGAGGTGAAATATTATGGCCAAAAACGTTGTCCACACGAACATGTGAACACAAATGGGCAAATCATACAATTATTGTTCTCCTATTCTATTATATTGTTAATATGATTATTCTGGACTCTGGTGTTCTGTGTCCTCTTCTTATTGTTATACATATGATTATTCTGGACCCGTGTCTTCTTGTTATTGTTATAAATATGATTATTCTGGACTTGTGTCCTCTTCTTATTGCTATACATGTGATTATTCTGGACCTTTACCCTCTTCTTATTGTTATACATATGATTATTCTGGACCCGCGTCCTCTTCTTATTGTTATAAATGTGATTATTCTGGACTCGTGTCCTCTTCTTATTGCTATACATGTGATTATTCTGGACCTTTGTCCTCTTCTTATTGTTATAAATATGATTATTCTGGACTTGTGTCCTCTTCTTATTGTTATACATATGATTATTCTGGACCTTTGTCCTCTTCTTATTGTTATAAATATGATTATTCTGGACTCGTGTCCTCTTCTTATTGTTATACATATGATTATTCTGGACCTTTGTCCTCTTCTTATTGTTATACATATGATTATTCTGGACTTGTGTCCTCTTCTCTCCGCGGCCGTCTTCAGCCTCCTGCAGAAATAAATCACATCCATTGAATTATAAAAATATCCATGTTTCTCTGCAGACAGACTTTCTCTTTTTTTCCTCCACACACAATTAATATGACGACTTTGAAATAGTAACCAGAGTCTGACTTTCTTCCCTTTTTAATTCTTTCTCTTCCGTATGAGTCCATGTCTGATGTCACCGTCCATTCTCGTTGAGTTTAGCTCGTTGCTTCCGTCCGAAAAAATTAGCCGCGAGAGGCTGAAATATGAGTCCTGTAATCACTGCAAGGGAGGAATGAGGCCGCAGAGTTCACCGCTTCTTAATTAGTTTGCAGTATATGTGTAATTATTCCTGCATTTTTAAATTCACTTAAGGCGCCATTCCCCCTTTTTCCTGCTCTCTTCATTTTTAAGGATCTGGTTCAACGATGTCCTGCAGTTATGAATCAATCCCCCATTCGGCCCAGAGAGCTCCACGTAATTACACTCTTGTTTTTTTTTGTTCTTCCACTGAGGAATGAACGGACGTATGGATTTAAAACCAGTCTCCGTTTTTAGATCTGCACACTTTTTTTTGTCATCATCAGTTAAAAGAAGGCGTTGCCAGACGAGCTGCAGATCTTCGGCCTCTTTACGGCACTTTGAGATGGATTTAAATGCACGATAACGTGCACTGTAATACGCGTAGACAGAGCCTGTAGTCGTCTGTCTATGTGTTAATAAAAAACAGGAGGAAGTGTAGAATATGGTATTTAGTTCAAGACGTGAAATAATCTCACACGTTTTCATATATATATATATATATATATATATAGGGGGCTTACAACCCCCACAATAATCAAAACCGGGCTTTGTCTGAAGTTTCTCTCTTTTCGAGTTTTTTTCCAACATTCTTTTCATCTGAGTTTTTTTTTAACGACTGTTGTTGTTTTTTAAAGTCTTTTTGTCAATGTTTTTGTCGCTTTTTTGATACGTCCCTAGATATTTGGAGAGCTCAACCCCCCCGATGTTGAACCCAAACTTACGTCCTTGTATAAAACACATTCACTGCAAACAGAGTTATGAAATAAGTCAAGTCAACTTGATGTCAATTCTGCAACATGTCATACAGAGAAACCATTTCTCTCTGACCCACGGTGCAATAACCACAGGAACAAACTATAAGAAGAAGAAAGGGTCAAATAACCAAGGCTCCTTTAACTCATGAAATAAAGTATGACATGTTTTTAGTTTTGTGTGAGGAAAAAACATTCATGATGTGCAGAGGAACCGGAGCTGCTGAGGCATTACAGTTTTTTACAATCACTTTGCTACTAATTTCAGAACCTTGACGTCATTTTTCAAAACTCTAGACACAAAACTCACAACGATCATCACTTGTAACACAGACTGTCTAATGTTCAAAACATTGCATTGTGTATTCATGTCTTTAAATACATCTTGCACAATCATTGGTTCAAAAAACAAATTTATCGTGAAATACCCTTGAAACGTTACTTTAGATCACCCACACACACAAGCTACCCATAGATTCACTGGGTCATCGTTTGTACAATCATTAAATATTGTAGTACAAAATAGGTGATACATGTTTCATTATGGTACTAGATGTAAATACATCCCAGTAAAAGTACTGCAGTAGTAGAGAGAATACTAGACACAGTGGAATAATTGAACAAAACCTGAAATGTTTTGATGAAAAACAATACAGTACGATCACAAAATAGGTTTATTTGAATCAAAGCAAAATAATTAGCTACAAAATAGTACATTACAGTAAAGGTAGTACAACCCCAAATCAGAAAAAGTTGGGACAGTATGGAAAACACAAATAAAAAAAGAAAGTAGTGATTTCTAAATGTACTTTGACTTTTATTTCATTGCAGACACTACAGCAGCATGTGTTCCTCATGATTTGTATTGTTTTTTTATTCAAGAAAACAAAATTCCTATTTTGGTTCTTGCAACACATTTATAAAAAAAAGTTGGAACAGTAAAGCATTTACAACTTTGTAATGTTGCCATTCCTTTTCACAATACTTAAAAGACGTTTAGGGACTGAAGACACCAAGTGATGACGTGTTTCAGGTGTAATTTTGTCCCATTCTTGCTGCAAACAAGTCTTAAGGTGGGCAACAGTACAGGGTCTTCGTTGTCGCATTTTGCGCTTCAAAATGCGCCACACATTCTCTTTTGGAGACAGGTCTGGACTGCAGGCAGGCCAGTCAAGTACCCGTATCCTCTTCCTCCGCAGCCAGGACTTTGTAATGTGTGCAGAATGTGGTCTTGCATTATCTTGTTGAAATATGCATGGACGTCCCTGGAAAAGATGTCTTCTTGAAAGCAGCATATTGTGCTCCTAAATCTCTATGTACTTTTCAGCATTAATGGTGCCATCACAGAAGTACAAGTTACCTTTGCCAAGGGCACTGACACAACCCCATACCATGACAGACCCTGGCTTTTGGACTTGTTGCTGGTAACAGTCTGGATGATCCTTTTCTTCTTTGGTCTGGAGCACACAGCGTCCATTTCTCCCAAAAAATACCTGAAATACTGATTCATCTGACCACAGTACACGTTTCCACTGTGTGATGGTCCATCTCAGATGCCTCCGAGCCCAGAGAAGTCAACGGCGCTTCTGGACACTGTTAACATAGGGCTTCCTTTTGGCTCAGTACAGTTTAAACTGGCATTTGTGGCTGTAACTACGTATTGTGGTACTTGACAAAGGTTTGCCAAAGTAGTCCTGAGCCCATGTGGTGATATCGCTTATAGATGAATGACTATTCTTGATGCAGTGCGGCCTGAGGGATCGGAGATCATGGTTTTTCACCTTAGGCTTGCGCCCTTGTCCTTTATGCACTGGAATTCCTCCTCATTCCTTGAATCTTTTAATTATGTTATGCACTGTTGAAGGTGAAATAAGCAAATGTCTTCCTATCTTTCTTTGAGGAACATTGTTTTTAAACATTTCAATAATTTTCTCACGTATTTGTTGGCAAACTGGCGATCCTCGGCCCATCTTTGTTCCTAAAGGACTAGACCTTTCTTGGATGCTGCTTTTGTACCAAATCATAATTACAATCACCTGTTGACATCACCTGTTTCAAATCACATCATTATTTAACCAGTTTACCTGATTACTAGCCCTAAATTGCTCCTGTCCCAACCTTTTTTGGAATGTGTTGCAGGTCTGAATGACAGGAAAGGATGTATATTTACAAATGAAATTAAGTTGACCAGACAAAACATGAAATATTTTGTGTTCACATTGTCTGCAATGAAATACACGTCAAAGTACATTTAGAAATCACTACTATCTTTTTTTATTTGTGTTTTTCATACTGTCCCAACTTTTTCTGATTTTGGGGTTGTACATGGGACCATATAAACAGTCTCTGACATTAGTACATTACAGTAAAGAATGATGATAAAATATTACATCCATAAATAATGTAGCCTAATTGGTTCATGTTCCACACTAATTGGTGACAATGAATCTCGTTATCTTGAAACTTTCATGATCTAAACATGAAACATTGGTTGTCTGTTTCCATACAACTATGCATTAAGAGTAATGCAACAGTTACTTATCATTTTGAGTAGTTGTATTGATTGATAGTTAGATCATTGTAATGAAATGAATAGACAATCATCTGAAATGTAATGTGTGAATTGTTTTTTGAAATAGTAGTACTTTGATGTTAAGTTGTGTCATATTGAACAGGTGATCTTTGTTAAATGAACAAATGATCTTTGGTTTATGTGTTTTGTATCCAAGCAATTGAAACGGTGTTAGAGTTTTGAAAAATGTGTATTTTGATCATTGGTTGTGATTTTTGTGTCTAGAGTTTTGAAAAATTATGTCAAGGTTCTGAAATTAGTAGCAAAGTGATTGTAAAAAAACTGTAATCAGCTGTGATTAACGTGACCGACAGACTTCAATAATGTCTGTCTTTGTCAGTCAAGTGTCACCTTTTCAAAGAGAGCCTTCATTCACATTTCACTGACAGGAAGACGTAAGTGAAGAGGAAGGATGAGAGGAGATCAAAATGAAATTGTCCTCGGCGATATTATCAGCCTCCTCCTGTCGCTTTTATCTGGCAGGAGAGGTTTCAATAGTTGTGTGTGTGTGTGTGTGTGTGTTTGTGTGTGTGTGTGTGTGTCTGTCTCTGTGTGTGTGCGTGTGTGAGTGTCTGTGTGTTTGTGCTTGGGACGGTTATTGTGAACTACTGAACCAAATAAGTCTTTAAAAGCGGTGAATTATTAAGACTTTACTGATATTTATCGTCAGATAACTTCTTCTACACACAATTACATTATTTTATATTTCACAATATTGTTTCATTCATAGATTTCTTCGTCACTAATAATGACACATGATGTTTGTCTCTGCAGGAGCTGCTATGATTTTAATATTACATGATGTAGTGTTTGTAACGTGTGATTTTTCTCACCGTGCTGATGTGTTTTGGGTCCTTCTCAAGTTTTCAGACATGTTTAACGAACACCTTATATTTTAAAGTGGATCTCTGAGAATTAACAGGTGAAGTTGACAGTTCTTCCAGAGGAGCAGGACTAGTATTATACGGGAATATTTTTGGGACATAGTATATTTTCTCTCTGCCGCTTCCTCCTAATGATGTACATCTTTATGACACAACCGGTCAATGAACTCGTAAGACCTGAATGTTAAAGGCAGAAACGTTGTCTGTCTTTTTGGTTTCTGAATTTAACGTTCACCTTTTGTCGGCTAAACTAAACTGCAATGGCCTGAAACGACCGTGTGTGTGTGTGTGTGTGTGTGTGTGTGTGTGTCTCTGTGTTTGTGTGTTTGTGTGTGTGTGTGTTTGAGTCTGTGTGTGTTTGTGTCTGTGTGTCTGTGTGTGTGTCTCTGTGTGTGTGTGTTTGTGTCTGTGTATGTGTGTGTGTGTGTGTGTGTGTCTGTGTATGTATGTGTGTGTGTGTGTGTCTCTGTGTGTGTGTGTGGGTGTGTGTGTCTGTGTGTGTGTGTCTCTGTGTTTGTGTGTGTGTGTGTGTGTGTGTGTGTTTGTGTGTGTGTGTGTGTGTGTGTGTGTGTTTGTGTTTCTCTGCATGTTCTCTGCCTGTAAATCACTGCTGAGGTCTTTGTGCAGGATTTGGTTAAATTCTTCAGCTGCTGATGAAGCCACTGTGCAGCTTTAAGAAGTTAAAGATGGACGGCAGAGACGGCTTTTCAGAGCAAGTTGACTTTGAAGAGCAGCTGGAAGATTTGTTTAATCCACACGGCACAAAGCGAGGAGACGAGGACGAATCCAGGCCGACTTAAAGCCTCTCTCCTCTTCTTCCTGCTCTCCTCTCTGCTCTCCTTTCCTTTCTTTTCCTCCTCTCTGCATGGAAAGACGCTCTGTCACCGAGATGTCGCTCTCTGCTTGAAGAGACGTATTACTGTGGAATTTTACGCTCTCAAAAGAAGAATAAAAATCACCTTAACAAGTCATTCAGTCGCTTATTGAAACCTGAATTATCACCGTGGTTTTAGTTCCTTAGGGATCGCTCACGACCACACACGGCAAGTCTGATTCATATTTTAATAACTTAATAACCATAAAAGGTACAGACTTAGCGATTTTTGCGGCTGAAAGCTAAGACGTTAGCGGTCACGGGGGTGTCTTTGGTGTCTTTCTAGCCTTTACAGGAGTTTTTCTATCCAGCCTGGAACTTGTGCCATTTTTCGGAGTTGCTGAGCAATAAATCCAAACTCTTAGATCCTAGATTTATCCATTTGATGTCCATAATTTATCAATTTTTGTCTGGTTTTTGCCACTAGCTCGATGCTAGCCGCCATTTTGAAAATCCCAAGATACATTGCGAGGCTGTTGTTGTTTCATCAACCAATGACAGGCCGGTCCGTCATTCATGTGATCATGCGTCGTTGCGCACAGCTCTGATAGTGGAGAGAAAGACTCGGAGCGACGCAATAGTACTGAGAAGACACGGAATAGTGAGTATATACAAATAAACACGGAGAAAATGGATAGATTTCGGAGAAATATGAGTGCAAAACAAGCAGTGGAGTTATTTTTGCTATGGAGAATGAAGATCTTTCGGGAGAAGAGAGTTTTGACACCGATGAGGAACTGGATTACCAGGATTGTGTAGACCCCGCTGAAGAGTAAGTAGCATTTATTTATTTACTGTAAAAGTATAAAAAGTTATAAAAAAATAATACGATAAAATAGAAATGTGGACAATAGCGTTTTTTTGTAAATGTAAAAAGTAGTTCTGTAAAGGTAGTATTTTGTTTTTCTATGTTTGTTACATAGTAGCAAGAGTTGTTGATTTTACTTAGTCTCCCAGCCATTTTAGTGAGTTTACTGAGATACACCACACAAAGGATGTTGAGAGTGGGGGTAGGACTTTCACACCTCTCACCTTTTCAGCTGTGGGGGTAATGTCCCAAGAACAGATGTTAGAGAGGGGGTAGGGCTTTCAACACTTATAACCTTTTAGTAGTGAGGGGTTGGGGGGTGCAGAAGCAATCTCAGCCATTGTTATCTTATGCTGTGTGAGAAATAAAATACAAAAACACTCATTGGTCTGATATGTATGATCTAATATGTTGCTTTATTTGTTTTACAGTGGTGATCATGAAGAAGACACCACCCCACCAACCCAAGCCAGACAAGAATGCTCCCATTCTGATGAGGAGGTCCCTTCCACTTCTTCTGCAGCACCATAGCCTTCCACTTATGCTGCAGCATCCCAGCCTTCCACTTCTGCTGCAGCATCCCAGCATCCTGATCAACTCATCCAATACTATTCAGTTCACCCCCCCTCAGCAACAGAGTCATCATGTACCTGTGCCAATATCAGTGCAAAAATAACAAAGCAAGAAGGCCTCATATGGTAGAAGATCATGTGTGCACTGCAGGCAGACAAGACAGGTCAAACAGGCCACCCCTGGAAGTGCAAGGCATGTGATGTGGCCCTCTGTGTGATTGTAGATAGGAACTGCTTTGAGGCCTGGCATCAGTAAATGCCATGAGTAAAAAAAACGCCTGGACTTTTTATGAAGAAATGTAAATAGTTTTCCTTATTTATATGTTATCATGTTGATTTCTGAGTTCCAGGACTCCAAAGACATGAAAATACTGTTTTACATAGGAAATATGCTTAGCTTTTATTATTTTGTGTGTGATTTGAATAAATATCTGAGTGATTCAATTTCCGTTTTATTTTTTCATTTGTCTTTATGGTCCAATAACTTATTTTATATTCAGGTGACATCAATGCAACACACATATTCTGACAGCCCAATTTGTCCTGAAAAAAAAGATGTTTGTAGATTGACTGTGCACAACAGGGTTGATATTTTACAAGCTTTTTTAGAAATAAAACCAGATGGAAAATAAATTGTAAAAATGACCTTAGGAACCAAAAGAGTGAAAAGAAGAATCAGTCTCAGGGTTGAGACGAAGCTCCTGAAAACATTTAATATTCATCACAAGAACAGAACAATGCCACGGTTAGTTTCAGAAGAATAGATTGTGGTTCATTTAATAATGAGCAAACCTAAAATATGTCTTATTTTATTTCTTAATGAAGATACAATAAACAGATTAATGGTGCATTCATGTGCACCTCGGATGTTCCTGTTACCTGAGTTGGGAAGTCGTTCTTCCGACTTTGGTGTGTTGTGTTCATGAGCTTTAAGTTGCAATGTGGAAACGACATGGCCGTATGATGTAGATATTAGGGCTGGGACTACATGCTCATCGCTCATTGTAAATTGATTTTAAATTGGACATCCCTAATGTGCCGTGTGGTTCTGATGATTCTGATGAACAGAAACAGAATTCGTTCTCAGAGGATGAACTCGGTCTTTCGTCTCTGTTTCCATCACTTTCCAACTTCAGTCATTGAGTTCATCTCTAAATTATTTAACGTGATGCTAGTGGCACGTGTTGGAGTCAGTTTTGGAAGCACTTTGGCTCAGTGTTGGTGTAAGCCTGGCGACGAACGTGGCAGAGAGAGAGGGGGAGGGAGGGGGAAAGAGGGGGAGGGAGGGAGGGGGAGAGAGGGGGACAACCTGCAGCCAAACATCGGTGTTGATGAAAGCTTAACATGAAGCATACAGACACCCAGGCACAAGAGAGTGCCCTGATTGGTCACTGATCTGTCATCAACTCACAGAGAGAGAGAGAGAGAGAGAGTCTGTGTGTGTGTGTGTGTGTTTGTGTGTGTGTGTGTGTGTGTGTGTGTGTGTGTGTGCGTGGGATGGTTATTGTGAACTACTGAACCAAATAGGTCTTTAAAAGCGGTGAATTATTAAGACTACTGATATTTATCGGCAGATAACTTCTACACACAATTACATTATTTTATATTTCACAATATTGTTTCATTCATAGATTTCTTCGTCACTAATAATCACACATGATGTTTGTCTCTGCAGGAGCTGCTATGATTTTAATATTACATGATGTAGTGTTTGTAACGTGTGATTTTTCTCACCGTGCTGATGTGTTTTGGGTCCTTCTCAAGTTTTCAGACATGTTTAACGAACACCTTATATTTTAAAGTGGATCTCTGAGAATTAACAGGTGAAGTTGACAGTTCTTCCAGAGGAGCAGGACTAGTATTATACGGGAATATTTTTGGGACATAGTATATTTTCTCTCTGCCGCTTCCTCCTAATGATGTACATCTTTATGACACAACCGGTCAATGAACTCGTAAGACCTGAATGTTAAAGGCAGAAACGTTGTCTGTCTTTTTGGTTCCTGAATTTAACGTTCACCTTTTGTCGGCTAAACTAAACTGCAATGGCCTGAAATGACCGTCACCTCACGGCACTCTGTACCCGGCTCGCAGTCTCCTTTTCTCGGCTAAATTTAACCGTAAAGACGGCTGAACTCAACAGGATATATGTTGTTGAACATGACTTTATTAGGAGTGACCCCTTGAGATGCAGCATCTCGTTTTCGACGGGGTCCTTAACAATAAATAAATAAACAGTACAATCATAATTAGACACAACAGTTAACAAAACAACAACAAAAACAAACATAAGTCAGTCATAATCACATTTGAGGCAGAGTACCAATGAAACTGGAGATGAATAATATTATGAGTTGTTCTCATGGTGTTGTAGAGGATTATGGACCGGTACCGTTGGTACTGTTATAGGAAAACAGGAGAGATATAATGGATCGAATGTTTACAGGTAGATTATTTAACCTAAAGGCTTTCTTGGCTTTAACAAAAGATATATACAATATATACAAGCATATACATTTAGATTGATGAGGAGGATGAGTTCAGATTCATGCAGATACATCTTCAGGAAGGAACAATAGTTTTAAATATGATATTAAAAATGTAAATACCTCCAAGTGTGAAGGCACCTTCAGCAGAAAACCCTCCTGTTTGATCATCGGACAGCTTTCCCGTTGGCTGACAGCGCCGCCTCCCTGCACGTTAGCACGGCCGAGTGATCGGCGGCTGATGAGGCGCCCCGGTGAAACTGGGCTGACACAGCTCCGCCGCTAATCCGGCCTTAGCAAGGAAGCTGTTGGGCTGGCGTCTCTCCCAGCCTGAGTAAATACCTGTTCACACCTCTCAGATAAGCAGCCCAGAGCAGCGGCTTTACCGTCTTTCCTCCACGACTTTCACCTTAATTAACGTTTAGCGTTAGCGTCTGACAGACAATGCTCAGGTTCGCCTCAAACAACACACAGCTGGGAGCGTTCGCCGGGCTGAGTGCAGCGTTTTCTAGACTAAATACTGTCTGTCGTACATGCATTTAAGGCGAGACACTGGTGAATAGGGTAAAATATTTAACTTACAGATATCACCATAAAACTTTAGCAGTTGATTACTCACATGAATAGGAGAATAAAATCTATTGAAAGTTTTCTGTAATTTTATGTTTAAATATGCTAATCAGGCTATAGCTAATTAAATATGCGCTAATTTGCATATATTTTGAAGTGACGAATCTGACCATTGAAAAAAAACAAGGTTCAAAATTATTATTGCATTTTGTTGATATATTCAATGAAAAGACATTTACAAAGGGAATTATGAAAATCTCCTTTTGTCACCCAGTAAATCAGAAAAGACTTCCAATAACCTTAAAAAATGGATTTTTGCCCTATTTTTAGGCAAACAATGTCATATAAATCAGGACATATCAACAAATCCCTTGGTAAAAAACTTCAAAATATAGTTAAGAATATGTCTGTGAAGTTTGGTAGGTGCTACAGAAGTGGAAAATTGTCACTAGGAGTGTGAGAAAAAACTCATTTTGAGAAAATGGCCTTTAAAGATTTTTATGGCAAAATTCCACTAATTTCTATCGAAAGCCATGAATTACAGACAAAATATGCTTTAGGTCCAAGTAAGATCCATGTATCACACTGTTTAACATCCAAAACTAATTATTGCTTCATCCATCACTGATCATAACATCCAAAACAACACATCAACATGGCCATCAACTGAACACCATTACAACACAAACTTCAAACTGGCACATCACAACCATTACACAGCCTAGTCTCCCCAATTTTCTTTACAGTCTACATATCCACGCCAGCACCATATGTAGGGCCCTCCTCCATCTCCTGCTGGTGTCTATTCACTTTTTTGGCTGTGCTTACACTTTTACGGCTCCGTTTTGCACTGGTGGAATGGACACTATCGGCTTTTGAGACCCTGACCATGTCGTCATCCTTCATTGACAGTCTGTGCTCTGAAGCCACAATTTCTCCATCACAGTCATCCTGGCAGAGGCAACCTCACTACATATAGAAATAGCCATACTGGCTGCAGCCTCAACCCTGCTTTTCCCCCACACATATGTGGGCATATAAGACATATGTCACTGGACATCCAGTGATACAATGGGATGAGCTTCTTATGAATCATTCAAAAGACCAATATTTAGAACAATGGAGAAAGCAAACAAAGTAGACTAAATGGTTATTTGACAGATTATCTCAACACTGTCAGAGATACGAAGAAGAGACTGATCCTGACTAAACAGGCTCAGTGACCACTAACTGGGTCAGAGATGCACTTCCTCCTCCACTGGGAAAAAGTCTCTTCACTAAGAGATTTACACTTTGGAAAAATAGCCAAAAAAATAAAACTTCCCAAAGTTAATACCAGAAAAGAAGCTGGTAGTTCTCCTAGGAGAAGGGACAGCAGCTCCACTGACAGCTAAATATGGATCTGCCTGACACAGCCTGAGGGACTCACAACCACTTTAGGATCCCTCAATTACAGATTGGTTTAGTATTGTATAGTAATTAGAATTAGTATATATGTGACACCTACATATTTAATATATGACATGTAGGCTTTGAATTTCTGTAAACGGCTTTGAGAGAGAGAGAGACAGAGACAGATAGAGACAGACAGAGACAGAGAGAGAGAGAGACAGAGAAAGAGAGAGACAGAGAAAGAGAGAGACAGACAGAGACAGATAGAGACAGACAGAGACAGAGAGAGAGAGGTGTGTTTCTCATTACCTCCGCTGTCTGAAAGCTGTCTGTTTTCAGAACGACAGTTTACACATCGACGTACTATGTGATGACATTTCATCATCTGCTGTCTTAGTTTGTAATCCACTGTGTCTTCTTGCTAATAACAACTGTTTTCGTCTTCTGAGATGATCTTCGATGCATTGTTTTCATTTGGAGCTTCCACGGAAACTGTTAGAGCATGTCACGTGACGATTCTGAACGAATCACGTTTTCAGAAATTGGCATCAGCCAATGAGATTACGCATTTAGAGTTAAATCCGCCCTTTTACTTTCACGATTGGTTGCTCGTAAAAAGGAAATGACCATATTTGGATCCGACAGCATTGTACAGCAGAGAGAGAGAGCTTTCCAATGGTATATGAGATGACAGGGAGCAGACAGCGATAGCGGAGCAGCGCGATGATTTAGAACGCCAACTTTTGTTGAATTTAGGCAGAATTTACCGACGCAAACACACAAAGTACAATAAAATAAAGACCTAAATGTGTATTTTGGACTTTAATTCACCACAAGTCTGAAAGTTGATGTTATTGAAGACAAATAGCCCAAAATCTCAAAATTGACCAGTGAAAAAAAAAACAATGTTTTTGCCTGCCGTGTTTCGCCTTAAGCTTCATAAAGTCAAGACAAAAACTCAGTAAGATCACAGATGATCTGATTTCAATTCTGCAGATCTGGGGCGCAGGTGCATTTGTTGTTTAAACGACGTGGGCGCTGCGCCGGGTGCAAGATAGGAGCCAAAGTCTTTCAAAGGAAGTACATTTCTGTCAGTTGTTTTTAAAGATTTTAGTCTTCAATAGGAGCCAAAGGGCCACAGACAGGAAGTCAGAAAATATTGAGAGAACTGCCTAAATCATTACAGACAGACAGAACACTTTCTTAATCCCCAACGGGCATTTCATTTTTATACTCTATCTCATCCATGTCATAAATAAGCATCAACAATATTAGGGCTCATGCACACTGGCTGCGTGGCGTGAGCGTGTCAGCTGCGTGGCTTGCGTGTTTATGTGTGTGTGTGTGTGTGTGTGTGTGTGTGTGTAACGAGGAGCCAGGGGATTTGATTCTTGAAGAGGGAAAATGATGAAGAAAACAGCTGATGTAGGACACGACTCCCAGAGGTTAACAAATACCCCAAACATACCCATCATCATCATCATCATCATCATCCCCATCATCATCGCTGCTATACGTCCCAAGGGCAACTAACTCCGACCCCTTTAAAGGTTTTACTTGGAGGAGCTACAGGCTGTCTTTCCTATGATGCTTTGAGGAATGATTAAAAGTCAGCACTCAGCTTCAAACGACAATGTTAAAAACAACAGACAAAGCCAGAAATCTTGGTGTAATTATGGACTCAGACCTGAATTTCAACAGCCACATTAAGACAATTACAAAGTCAGCCTATTACCACCTTAAGAATATATCAAGGGTAAAGGGACTTATGTCTCAGCAGGACTTGGAAAAACTTGTCCATGCTTTTATCTTCAGTAGACTGGACTACTGTAACGGTGTCTTTACAGGTCTCCCTAAATAATCAGACAGCTGCAGCTGATTCAGAACGCTGCTGCTCAAGTCCTCACTAAGACCAAGAAAGTGGATCACATCACTCCAGTTCTGAAGTCTTTACACTGGCTTCCTGTGCCTCAGAGAGTTGATTTCAAAATACCTTTGCTGGTTTATAAATCATTAAACGGTTTAGGTCCAAAATACATTTCTGACCTGCTAGTAAACTACGAACCCCCCAGACCTCTCAGGTGGTCTGGGACAGGTCTGCTAGTAAACTACGACCCACCCAGACCTCTCAGGTGGTCTGGGACAGGTCTGCTTTCTGTCCCCAGGGTCAGAACTAAACAGGGAGAAGCAGCATTTAGTTTCTATGCTCCACATATTTGGAATCAACTTCCAGAAAATAGCAGGTCCGCTGCAACTCTCGGTTCTTTTAAATCAAGGCTGAAGACCTTTCTTTTTGATGTTGCCTTTCGTTAAATAACTACCCATTTCTTATACGTTCGTTGCTTATTTTATCCGCTGTTATATTTGTAACTTTTTTTAACTGCTCTTTAATGTTTAATTTCTTGTACTGCACTGTAACTTTTATTCTTGTAGGTTCAGGGGGTCCTGGGAGACCAGTTAGGGCAGATAACAGACCCAGTTCCCCCATGTCTTATCCATTAAAACTTCTCTGCCAGACTGGAGTCGCAGTCGCAGCTGCTGCTGATGCCGTTTGGTCGAAACGACCGTCTTCGCCGCCGCTGGCCGGCTGCCTAATGGCCGGCTGCCTAATGGCCGCCATGAAAGGAGACCGAAGACGAGAACTAGGGCCTGAGGAAGAGGATGTGAACAGACTCCACCCTGGAACAAAAGACTATATATATATATATATATATATATATATATATATATATATATATATATATATATATATATATATATTAGGGCTGTCAGTTTAACGCGTTATTAACGGCGTTAATGCAAACCCATTTTAATGCCGATAATTTTTTTAACGCACAAGTAACGCATAGGGAGAGCAACGGGATCTGTTAGTCCACTTCTTTAACTGTCTATGGCCACGCCATGTCCCGCCCTACGAAGCAGCTGATTGGTTTGGTTTAGGCATTTCACCGCGAGTGGTGAGGATAGTGGATTGGTCAGGGGATAGGACCTGAACAAATGGAGTTACGTTACCTTCGACGCCTGGCCAATAGTAGTGATTGAAGGGCGGGTCTTGTAATTTCGCAGACCGCAAACAAAACAGACACAAGCCTCGGCCGGTTTTAGCTTGCTAGCCGCGTAGCTTGTAGGCTCGTGACGGCGATTATCTTCAGAGCGAGCGAGTAGTGACTCTACAGTCAGTGAGAGAAACAAAGTGTCTCCTCTGTTCTTTCTGACCACGATGGGAAACCTGGAGCAGGAAAACCCTCTCCTTGATTTTACGTTGGTTATGAACGAGAACGAGAACCAGGAAATGAGTCACAGGAAACCAGTTGCTATGAGCCCATAGACAGTAGGACGAGCCACGCTCGCCTCAGGCATGAGGCAGTACTACCTGTAGTACTATCTGCAGGACTATCTGCAGTACTACCTGCAATGGAACATCGAGGTAACAGCGTTACATTATGTGACAGATTATTAGATCCAAGTGTGAATGTTAGTGTGAAATTGAACATAACGTATATGACAATGTTGTTTTCAATAAAAAAACAGTCACAAAGCAGCCAATCTACTTTTCCATGCTGATAAGAGAATTAAAATGAGAAAATATAATGGGACAAAAAGAAATCAAGGGACATTTAGAATAGATAAAATGTGCGATTAATTGCGATTAATAGCGAGTTAACTATAACATTAATGAGATTAAATATTTTAATCGCTTGACAGCACTAGTATCTTTTGGTATGCATTTCAGAAAAAAATGGTTAGGATTCAGGTATAATTGCAAATAGTGATTAATCATGATTAATCCACTGAAAATTCTGATTAATTTGATTAAAAATTTTAATCATTTGACAGCCCTAATATATATGTATATATATATATATATATATATATATATATATATATATATATATATATATATATATATATATATGGCACCAAAACCACTTGGTTAAGTTAAGATCAGACATGACTTCAGTTCCTGAAAGTCACAACGTGACGTAGCTCCGTTTGTTCCCTAAAGTTAAACTCTCTGTTTCATTTTCTTTCCAAACTGGACTCGAACCCCCGGTCTCCTGGGTGAAGGTCCTGAGTTTGTTTTGTTTGTTAAACATCATAGGCGGCAAAACCGCTTTGCTGCGCTGGCCATTCTCCCGGCGTCATGCACCGCTCAGATTTGCCGCTTAGCGCTATGCTCAAGTTTGACCTAGTCGCTGCTGACCTTTCAAAAGTGCAACCAATGAGATAACAGCTGTCGTTACCTAGCAACGGGAAATATCTTGCTTGCCACTCTCGCTGATGTATAGGCCTACCTGCGCTGTGCTTTGCTCTCTACTACGGCCACCAGAGGGCGCCACTATGAATGTAAACAGGTCGTAATGGCTGCTTGAACAGACGACCTATGTGACCGTCGGTGTGAGAAGTTTATTTTGTTTTTCAAACGGATCGGTTTAGACAAACCATCACACAATCACAGAAACTTATGTGTTGTGTCTTTTCTCATTCCCTCCACAGAGTCTGGACAACTGTGTGGATCCCCTTTCCTGATTGGCTGATCATACACCCGGCGGCATGCGA
Source organism: Gymnocephalus cernua (assembly GCA_023631565.1). NCBI lineage: Eukaryota > Metazoa > Chordata > Actinopteri > Perciformes > Percidae > Gymnocephalus > Gymnocephalus cernua. The sequence goes on from CM042435.1 coordinate 38,130,789, forward strand.
GCAGCTTTCAGGTCCGGGTGTCAGCGGCGTTCTGCTCCTGTCAGCCAGATTCATCCAGAGAGACATTTGCAGGGGGAGGGAGAAGTTTTACAGCTTCATTTGTTGGCGAGGACAAATCGGCTGAGATCTCCCCGGCGAGATTAATAGCACGGCAAATCATGGCTCCTGTTGCCGCGGCGACAGGCGTTCCCCGGGTGCCGTTCCCCGTGGCTGCAGCTCATTTAAAAGTCGTATAATGTTGGCGGTGACTGTGACGGAGCGGGGGAAATCGCATCGCTGGACCAGGACGCCTGACAGCTGCATTAAGGCCTGCCAGGACCCCCCCCCCCCCCACCCCCACCCCCCATCACCCTCCATCATCTCCCAGCATGCATCAGTAACAGAGAGGAGCCTCTTTTGGCGGCTGTCTCGCCTCCCTAAAACACGTCTTTATTTAACCAGAATGACCTCAATGAGATTTTAAAGCTTTGACAATAAACCTGACCTCTAAACTCTAATATTATCACATATAATAGTTGGCTAATCAATAAATGATATCGTTAAACGGATGATGTTAAAGCGTGACTTTGGTATTTTTAAATTAGAGCCTTTTCTCCATCACCAAACCCCACCAGACTCCATGTAAATAATCAGGACTTTTATCACAGTAAAACACACTTCATTCAAAGTGGACAGAAACTAAATAAAACTACCAAAAGCCGTCTTGGTTCATCTTTCCACTGTTCCAATAATCACCACTCTGGTCTGGTTGAAATAAACCCTTAATTCACCAATTGGCATGTGGAGATATGCTGACTCTATACATGCTAAAAGTAGTGATTATTTACATGGAGTCTGGCTCTATAAACGCTAAAAGTAGTGATTATTTACATGGAGTCTGGCTCTATACACGCTAAAAGTAGTGATTATTTACATGGAGTTTGGCTCTATACACGCTAAAAGTCCTGATTATTTACATGGAGTCTGGCTCTATACATGCTAAAAGTAGTGATTATTTACATGGAGTCTGGCTCTATACACGCTAAAAGTCCTGATTATTTACATGGAGTCTGGTGTAGTTTGGTGATGGTGATTTCGGGGCTGATGTTTCATGTTAAACTAAAAGGATCGAAACGAAAAGTTCTATCTCTGTAGGGATTCATCCCATAATGTTGTCAGACACTTAGAATAATAATCTGAGTCTGTCAGCAGCAACAACAGAACATTTATTGACGATAACTGATGCTGAACATTGAGTCCTGTAGGGTTACATTACAGCTTGGTTCTTGTTTAATACTGGACTAGTTTCACAGATGTTTGTTCACATTAGTCACTCAGACACCAATGCATGCTGGGAAAATAGGGTCCAGGTTGAAAAAAAATGATTTTAACCTTTAAGATTAAGAGAAAATCATCACGGTGGTTTATCCCTTTATCTACCAATCAACCTCATTTTTGTGGCTCTGTGATCAAATAGTTAGTTTATATACATACATGTATATCTAAGACATTGAAATACCTCCATGACTTGAGTTGCAAATCAAGCAATCTGATTGGTCTAAATACTTCTTCCACCACAGGCTGCAGCCCTGCCCACTGGGTTCAGTCAGGTCACACACCTGCACAGGTGAACCTCATTAAGACATTTAGAGGCTCACAGTGGGCTGAGTGTATGCTGTCATGCTGTGTATTCTTGTCAAAGCTGAAGACGCTCTCTTTACGATCATTTGTGCTGTCGGAGTGAATAAGTTCTGTTCCAGCCTCCATGTTTCTCTCTGCTTCCCTGAAGTCAGCCATTAGATATCTCTGTCGAGGTCATACAGTTAGATATCTCTGTCGAGGTCAGCCGTTAGATATCTCTGTCAAGGTCATACAGTTAGTTATCTCTGTCGAGGTCATACAGTTAGATATCTCTGTCGAGGTCATACAGTTAGTTATCTCTGTCGAGGTCATACAGTTAGTTATCTCTGTCGAGGTCATACAGTTAGATATCTCTGTCGAGGTCATACAGTTAGATATCTCTGTCGAGGTCATACAGTTAGATATCTCTGTCGAGGTCATACAGTTAGATATCTCTGTCGAGGTCATACAGTTAGATATCTCTGTCGAGGTCATACAGTTAGATATCTCTGTCGAGGTCAGCCGTTAGATATATCTGACAACCACCATTTTGACCCCACATCTGTTATTTCCTCTTCTGCGTTTCCATCAGCAGTTTAAAGGGCCAATCAGATGCAACTAGCCAGCGTTTTATGACAGTTAGCAGAGCAACAACAACAATAAGCACATTTAGTTTACAGCTAAATCAAATGAGGAGAAAACAAACACCAAGCTGTCTGGATGTTTGACAGCAGCTGCTCCGTTACCTGGAAACAATATGCTCCAGAATCCCTCTTCGCCTTTTCAGGCGAAACTAAACAGCTAGCTCGCCCTCCGGTTCTCTGCAAGGTTGGCGAGAAAAGCTGAGGGCCCAATCAGGAAGTCCCTGAGCTGAGGTGCAGGAGACACTCCGCCCGCCAAATCTTTTTCTTCTCTGTCTTGCGGGGGCCGAGAGGGACGGTGACGCCTCAGCAGGCTAATTAAAGAAGCCCAATTAGAGGGGCGTCAGACGGGTCAGCGGGCCGCCGGAGGCCACCGCCGCACCTCGGCATCACACGGTCGCACCGCTGTTACTTTATCTAATCACAGCAGAAACCTCCCTTCATCCCTCAGCTCTCCTCCTCAGTCACAGCTTCTGAACAACAGTTAGTCAGCCGACTGCGTCTCACTTCATAAAGTTTAGTTTTATAGTGAAACACTTTCAAAACAAACTCTTTGTAACAGCAGGAAGTGCTTTACTTTATCTAGTTATTTAATATCTCAAAGTGCTCATTTTCAGGTTCATAATTATATTTAGAGGTTGTACCAGAATAGGTTTATGTGGGTTTAATTTTCAAAATGAAATCACCATCACCAAACACCACCAGACTCCATGTAAATAATCACTACTTTTAGCGTGTATAGAGCCAGACTCATGCAAATAATCACTACTTTTAGCGTGTATAGAGCCAGACTCCATGTAAATAATCACTACTTTTAGAGTGTATAGAGCCAGCATATCTCCACATGTAAATGGGTGAATTAAGGGTTTATTCCAACCAGACCAGAGTGGTGATTGTTGGAACAGTGGAAAGATGAACCAAGACGGCTTTTGGTAGTTTTATTTAGTTTCTGTCCACTTTGAATGAAGTGTGTTTTACGGTGATAAAAGTCCTGATTATTTACATGGAGTCTGGTGTAGTTTGGTGATGGTGATTTCGGGGCTGCTTCATGTTAAACTAAAAGGATCTTACTCTTTAACTAAAAGGTCTATCTCTGTAGGGATCCATCCCATAATGTTGTCAGACACTTAGAATAATAATCTGAGTCTGTCAGCAGGAACAACAGAACGTTAATTTTCCATTACAGCAGCTTGTTTCTTACTTAATTCTGGACCAATGTCAGAGATTGTTGTTCCCATCAGACACTTAGACACAAAAACATAGAAAATAGGTTGAACAATACCAAAGTCACCCCAGAATATATTTATTAGTGCAGTTTTAGGGGGATGTTTAATCATGAAGTTCACATTTTTAAAAGAGAAGAGCAGAATAATAACTTTCAGCGTGATTCTATTATCGTTTCTACCCTGTTCCCTTCCCTGGGATATATATATATATATATATATATATATATATATATATATATATATATATATATACGTTTCTACCCTGTTCCCTTCCCTGGGATATATATATATATATATATATATATATATATATATATATATATATATATATATACACACACACACACACACACACACACACACACACACACACACACACACACACAGATAACCCTAACATCAGTATTATCTAGGGTGACCAAACGTCCTCTTTTGCCCGGACATGTCCACTTTTTACGTACCGTCCGGGGCGTTCGGGGGGGGGGGGTTATAAATTCATGTAAATGTCCGGTTTTCACTGTTTTTCATAGGACCAAAAGCGTGTACTTAAATTGACTGGCGCGTTGCACACAATACTACGGTACCTTGTTGCGTGGCGTAATTCCCGAGAGGCTGCCTTGTGGGCGGCTCTGCATACACCGGGAGCAGACGGCGAGCAGCGAGCAGCATTACAAACAAAATGCCGAAGCGTAAGTGCAGCTTCGCAGTTGAACTGCACAAAAAGTTTCCCACGTGTGCAAAGCTGGCACATACAGCAAAATATGGATGGGCAGACGAGGAGCATGAAGAAGACAACTAAAGATTAAAAGTATTATAGAGTATAATAGTACTATATATCCTTTTTGTTCGTTAAGTTAGTATCTTTGTGAGACTGTTTTATTATTTATCTTATTACATTGAAAAGGCATTAAGAGATATTTATTTGAAGCTGGATTTTCTGACACAGAAGAGGTCATATTTAGAACATTATTTCTTATGATTTATTTATTTGAAAAGAGAGCTATTATTTTGTTACAGTTTATAACAGATTTTATTTTATTTAATTACAGAAGTTATTTTTGTATCATAGAGGCATAATAAAGTATGTTCATTAACCTCAGAGAAGCCTGTCTGAATTTGTGTCTCAAGGCCGGGCCGGGTGTCCTCTTTTTTGGAAATCAATATATGGTCACACTAGTATCATCTGTCATTACAACCGGAAACAAGCCGACGTTTGCAGCCATGATCGGGGGGGAAACAGACACAATGCAGATGTCTTTCCTCTGTTCAGTCACACGTGTGATTGATTAACTCACACATCAGGACTGCTCAGGCCTTTCTAAGATGTATTGTTGTTTGCAGAGTGGATCGTGGGAGGAAAACCCGGCTCTCGGCCTGGCGCCCGGCGCCCGCCTCAAGGAGCCTCGCTGCTGTACAGCGGCGACAGATTTGTGATTAAACGGCCACTTTGTCATACGAGACGGACATAATGCATCAACACAGGTGAGCGTGGAGTTTATCATCATGACTGCTTCAAAAATTGAAATGGGTTATTTATACGGAGTCAGTCACGTCTGGGACACACACACACGCACACACACACTCTCACAGACATACGCACACACACACACATACACACACACACACACACACACACACACACACACACACACACACACACACACACACACACACACACACACACACACACACACAACACACACACAGACACAACACGGCTGCATTTCCCCGTCTGGCTGTTACTACTATATTATTATTATTATTATTATTATTATTATTATTATTATTATTATTATTATTATTATTATTGTTGTTGTGACACAAATCTTCAGCTGCAGCCCATTAGTAATCCTGCTCCGCCCGCCGCCGGTCTGATGGTTATTATTTCCCAGCAGCTGGACGAATCATTTAAGCCGTCGTGGCCGTCTACCTGCAGCTTTCAAAACAGGAAGCAGGTCAGAGATGTTATTAAAGTCATCAAAACCAAATCCAGCAAAGTTACTCAGGCAGCAAACTATAACTAAGGTGACTGTGTCACACATTCATGAGAGAGGGAGGAGGGGGCCGTGGCCCCGACCGGCCGCGGTCCCGACCGGCCGTGGCGCCATATTCTAACCTTTTCATTGAACATCGCTGCCGGTATGAATAGTTTGCACAGTGTTTAGCATTTTCGTGTGGTTGATTAGTCACGGCCCCGGAGTGTAACGGCATTTTAGATTATGAACTCATGAGCCTTACTTTTCAACAAGACATTCAACAACAATATTGTTTTTTGTTTTTTTTTTAGTAATTTTTATTTCCTCGTGCTTGTATGTAAAATGATTTGCAGACAGTCAAGGATCTGTATCCAGTATGATGTTAGAGTATTTATCGTGTGTGTGCGCTTGTCTCTCAGAGCTGTTGGACGTTGATACGAGTCGGTCTGTGAGTTCGTGGGATGTGGCGGCGCAGGGTTGCGGACCCTGATTGGAGGGGAAATGGGGACAGATGCAAATTAACTCTTGGTGTAAATGTGGCTGTTTTTTTATTCATGGAGGATTGATCGAGTCGTGGTCTGGAGGAGATGAATGAAATATGCATGGAGCGGTCGCACTGTACCCGTCCGCCAGACCCATGATTAATTCCAGGTGTGTGTGTGTGTGTGTGTCTTTGTGTGTGTGTGTGTGTGTGTGTGTGTGTCTTCGGGCAACTCACGACCCACCAGAATCGATCTGATGCTGCATGACGGCACGATGTCGATCACCAGCTTATATAATTTCGCTCAGACCGCCGACAATGTTCTGAGAGAAACAGGAAACCCAAATTAACCATCATTTTACCTTCTTTTTCAAGTTATTTTAACTCTCACTTGAGTTTACAGCAAAGATATGTGTTTAATGGATCATACTGGTTAACGTTAGAAAATATTGCCTAAAATATAACATTAACAACTCAGCTTGGTGACCAGTTATTATTACTTAACTCTGAAAATAACCAGACGTAAGCATTAAAACGGGCCTGTTTTCAGGATGCACGCCAATACTTCTGGTGTTGTTTATGCAACCACTGTGTTACTATTATATTTTCATGCAGATTTTGTATAGTTTTCTATACGAGAGAATGTTTTGTGTTTCTAAGGATGTTTAGCGCTTGTTTTCTTTTCATCCATGAGCTGTACGTGTCGCACTTCTGCAAACTTCGCTTCCTCATTGTGTCCTGACGTTGTGTTGAAGTCTGTTCCACCGTTGATCTCTTTCCCTCCTGTTAAAATGCGTATCGCTTAAAGTTGAGCCGGATACTCGGCTGAAACGAATATCGGATAAAGCACTTTTGCCGAGTACGAGTATTATACGAGTAATACGAGTCAATATCTGTGCTCGGATTGAATAAAAATCCTCATTGGGTAGCTGACTGTCTGCGTCCTGTCAAAGCGCCCCTCCCTTCCCGCTCTGCTCACTCACTCACAGAACACAGAGGAGAACAGCTGTCTCTCTCTCTCTCTCTCTCTGTCTCTCTCTCTCTGTCTGTCTGTCTCTCCCTCTCTCTCCCTCTCTCTCTCTGTCTCTCTCTCTCTGTCTCTCTCTCTCTCTCTCTCTCTCTGTCTCTCTCTCTCTGTCTGTCTGTCTCTCCCTCTCTCTCCCTCTCTCTCTCTGTCTCTCTCTCTCTGTCTCTCTCTGTCTCTCTCTCTCTCCCTCTCTCTCTCTGTCTCTCTCTGTCTCTCTGTCTTTCTCTCTCTCTGTCTCTCCCTCAGTCACTCAGGTTTGCGGATCTTTTCCGTTAACGTTTAGGGTCTCTTCAGCTTCAGGTTTGTTTTTTACTTCGGTTTGTAGTACTTACTTATTAACCAGTAAAGTTCTGGTAAACATGGGGTTTGTAGTACTTACTTATTAACCAGTAGAGTTCTGGTAAACGTGGGGTACGTGGTGCATGGTAGAATGCGACTCGCGTTTCGTCTCTGCCTGTCGGAGATTTGTTCTCTGTTTTAAACCGTCAGCTGGCTCTAACAGCGTCAGACTATTTGATCCGTAGAACACAGTCCCCCCGCCCCCCTCTCTCTTTCTCTCTCTGTCTCTCTCTTACTCACTCACACTCACACACACACACACTCACTCACTCACTCACTCACTCACACACACTCACTCACTCACTCACTCACTCACTCACTCACTCACTCACACACACACACATACACTCTCACTCACACACACACACACTCGCACACACACACACACTCGCACACACACACTCTCACTCTCACACACACACACACACTCTCACTCTCTCTCTCACACACACACACACACACACACATACCTGGTGTCGAAATAAAAAAAATCACACTGATCATAAAAAAATTAAAGTTAAAAAAAGAAAGTTATGTTGAGTATGAAAACTCTTGTTCATTACATTTTACTTCATAATTGCAACCACATGTGTTGTATTCATTGTTGCAAAACTTGCTCTGTATATAGTTTGTTATCGTGATCATAACCACTGATCTGAAGCTCAATGCTGATTCTGTCATTTAAATAGTTTCTAATCATCAATACATATAACAATTTCTGATCAACCCATATCAATTGCATGCTTAAAATAACATACTGGTTAAAGCCCCGCCCATTTCAAAACAACTGACCCACTTCCGGGTGAAACTCCGCCCATTTCCGAGTTAGGCCCCGCCCAGTCCGAGTACAGATACAGATAATACATATGGTTAACAGATACAGATAGAGATAATGCTGTACTCGCTCATCCTTAGTATCGCTCTTTCCTCACTACCTAGATGGATTCCTCACAGGGACGTCGCTTCAACATGTTTAACACGTGTCCTGACATCAGCAGAATAGAGATTGAACATGTTGAATCGGCCAAAAAAGGCAGACAAAGACGTTGCATGGAAAACCTAGGGCGACGGTCCCCTGGAGGTGTCAGAGCCTTAAGTGTTAAAGCCTTTTCCCTCTGGACAACCTTTGCACTTCAACACCTCAAGCTGGAAATCTCTCTGAATCAAATAATCTGTATGATCCTCTCCTTCTGTCAAACTTTTAGGATGCAGGACTTTTTCTCCAGGATTCCTCTTCTGTTTTCACTCCACTGAAGGATTTCAATACCTTTTTTCTGTGCACCTGTGCTCCTGTTTTCTCTATGTCTCTTCTCCGAAAGAAATACTCAAAGCTCTCTCCACTGCAGCTCCTTCATCTTTCTGTTGTCGAACACGTTGTTGCCCGAGGCCGTGAGCTTGAGTCTTCGACCTGTTCCTGCTGGAGGACGAGGCGAGATGCAGGATCACAAAGCAGAGACTTTCACTTCAGCTGCAGGACTTTTGTTGTTCAATGACTGGCGTCCTGTATCGACCGACTGGGCGAGCTGTCATCAGTGTTTAGGGAAACGTGTTTAACACATTCTCACTCCCAGCGAGTGAAATACATACGCTTGGTCATGTGCCTTTGGCGTTTGTTATTGACACTAAAAGTCTCCTTTAGCATCGGCACTCTTGGCATCACTTTTGATGCTCTGGGTCGGGACGTATGTTTAACTCACATGTGGCACAAGAACGGGACAGTTTCAGTGATGCACAGGACACGAACCCCCGGTCTCCTGGGTGAAAGTCTTCTGTTGTTTGACCCATCCACCCCCCAAACCTGCCTCCTTACGCTGATTTCCTATCTTTCATACAACTCACCACCGTTGTCTCTCTACATACTACTCTCTACTGTTGTCTCTCTACATACTACTCTCTACTGCTGTCTCTCTACATACTACTCTCTACTGTTGTCTCTCTACATACTACTCTCTACTGATGTCTCTCTACATACTACTCTGTACTGTTGTCTCTCTACATAATACTCTCTACTGATGTCTCTCTACATACTACTCTCTACTGTTGTCTCTCTACATACTACTCTCTACTGTTGTCTCTCTACATACTACTCTCTACTGCTGTCTCTCTACATACTACTCTCTACTGCTGTCTCTCTACATACTACTCTCTACTGCTGTCTCTCTACATACTACTCTCTACTGTTGTCTCTCTACATACTACTTGCTAATATTGTCTCTCTACATACTACTCTGTACTGTTGTCTCTCTACATACTACTCTCTACTGATGTCTCTCTACATACTAATCTCTACTGTTGTCTCTCTACATACTGTTCTCTACTGCTGTCTCTCTACATACTACTCTCTACTGCTGTCTCTCTACAGCTGTCTCTCTACATACTACTCTCTACTGATGTCTCTCTACATACTACTCTCTACTGCTGTCTCTCTACATACTACTCTCTACTGCTGTCTCTCTACATACTACTCTCTACTGATGTCTCTACATACTACTCTCTACTGTTGTCTCTCTACATACTACTCTCTACTGTTGTCTCTACATACTACTCTCTACTGCTGTCTCTCTACATACTACTCTCTACTGATGTCTCTACATACTACTCTCTACTGATGTCTCTTTACATACTACTCTGTACTGTTGTCTCTCTACATACTACTCTGTACTGTTGTCTCTCTACATATTACTCTCTACTGCTGTCTCTCTACGTACTACTCTCTACTGTTGTCTCTCTACATACTACTCTCTACTGATGTCTCTTTACATACTACTCTCTACTGCTGTCTCTCTACATACTACTCTCTACTGTTGTCTCTCTACATACTACTCTCTACTGCTGTCTCTCTACATACTACTCTGTACTGTTTTAATTCTGCCCTCTATGGATAAACTTTTACTCCCTCAGGTACACACAAATACTCTGGAAAGTTCATGAACAAGATACAGCAGGAAGAAATGGAAGACACTAAGCTTAGGTTACATTTGCAGCAAATATTTTAGATGTCAGTTTTAGGGTAACTAACACGTAACGCTGGACATAATGTTAGCTTAGTCTCCACATTCTCTCTGCTGATTCCTCATGTCTGTTTCCACTCTTGTCTTTATTAAAAGTTCAGTATTTTGGGTCGGCAGCTCATAAAATCTTAAGTTGTGGGTTCTTTATGTTGTTGGTAGTACATACCAACACACAACAGCAGAGGAAACCTTCACAAAATCACAAGTCAACAGAGAGCGGAGAGTTGTTTTCCCCTCCGGTGGGCGTGGCTTTCAAAGTATGTCTCAATGCTGCTTCTGTTCCCATCAAACACCTTTTAGTCTTGTTATCACTTTGAGTCTCAGCACTCAAACCTCCAGCTTGTATCTCCGTCAAAAGGCCAAATCCCTCCTTCCTGTTCCCACCTGCCCTTCTGCAGGAATCAAAGGATCCTGTGTTTCCTGCGCGCGATAGGATCTGACGTCATCGCTCATGTCAATCTGCAGGTGAAATAAAGCTGAGATAAGCAGAGTGTGATAAGCTGCGCTCCTTGAAGTGTTATATTTAATTCTGGCTGTGTTTGATCCAATCACTGCTGGCTGGTATGCTAAACCGCAGCATTTCCATGCACGCGGCGCTGTGTTTTAACAATATATTCAGGGCGGCGGGCGGCCTCCCTTACCCCGGTCACATCAGGTTAGTGATCCTGCAGGAGAGCGAGGGGAAAGCCAATGAGCTGGCCCGATCAAAACCCAAAATAACAACAACAGCAGTGCAGTGAGACACACTGAGCTTCCAGATCATCTGTTCAACAACAGACAGACATTATGGCCTTTCATTTTTACATTAGAAGCAAACATACTGAGACAGACATGTCTGTATCGTCTCAGGTGCAATCAGACTCAAAGTCACTTCTCGTTCATTGCACTTCAAGGAGGCGAGACGTATTTGCAAATCGATGCATGAGTGTGTTTTAACTATAGGGCTGCCACGCTTTTCATGTCGAATAATCTGCTGAAAATTTTCTTCATTGGTTAATTTGTTGTTTGGGCTATAAAATGTTTTAGCGTCTGTATGTAACACATTGGGCAGAGCAGCAGGTAAGATGACGTACGAAATGGTAGCAAGTATGGGTCCAACTATGGGTGCAAAAAAAGACCAACAATCTGCTCAGGGTGGCAGGTCGTGGGTGGGGTGGATGGACACAAGAACAAAAGACTTTCCCCCAGAAGTCCGGTGGTCATGTCCCGTTTATGTGCCATGTGTCATGTAAACGTACCTTTATTTTAACCCCTGCCACCATCTTTTTTTATTTAAATGTGGCCTAGATGTATTTCCGAGTGCTGCAGTCTTAGTCATGGCAACCTTTCCACGGCTGACTCTTTATTGGAAAGGTTTTAGCATGTTGTAATCTTGTGGTGACATTCTTGGTTCCTAGCTTAACATTTGCTCTGGTAGGGTTGGAGTGTGACAGCACCCAAACATGGATCTCTCCCACCAAAAGCGTGAGATTATGTTTGAGCTGTGTCTACAAAAACCCAGCTGACTCTCGGCTGGACTGGTGAAAAATACAACACGTTAATCAGACAGCTTTCAGAGTTGGATAATGACGTTTCCATGAAGCATGGCTAGCAGTTTTACCCTTGCTGTCCGTCTTTATGCTAACATGCGCTAATCCAGTCGGAAAGTCCATTTAAGAAGGTTTTAAACCAGCCGGGTTTGGATCTGGCAACCCGGTCGTCTTCGTCACTTCTTAACAGATCTATTTGTTGTCAACAACAACAAGAACCAGATGAATAATCATTTCATGCTGCATGAATCCTCTCTTTCTCTGTCTTTCTTTCTCTTTCTCTGAAGAACTTTACATATGAAATATCATCGTATTTGCTGTCAGACTCTACGCTGTAGTTTGAGTGTTGATGTCCAGGTAGCAGCCTGTCTACGGTGATGACGTTTTAATCACAATTTAAGGGTTGTGGTTTTGGCTACACCGTGTGGATTAACTCATCTTTATTTCTGTGGCATCAGTATGAAGCTCTTATCATCCCAGCGTTATGTAAATGTTTCCCCTCACATCCAGTTTCTCTTTCCATGAACAACCGCCAGAGTCTGATGCAACAGCTGCTCAATTTATTTAAAATAAAGAGGAGACATGGACGGAGCAGGCGTGTTTCTGAGGGAAGACAATAATACAATCACACTGAAAGTTACCGCAAAATGCTATTCTGCTCTGTGAAATATGAATTGTGATAATATTCTCAAACCACTTAAAGCTGCATTAATAAATATACTCTTTATTAACAATGGATTAAGTGAGCACCTGCTATGTAAGAGTATCTTTAGCTTGGATAATTTGTCATATTTCTCAAACTGTATGAATTGGCCAGGTGTGTTTATAAGAAAGAAGAAATCTAAATTTAATTGAAATTTAATTGTATCACTCAAAACTTTCTTCTCACAATGGGAACAACCTTTGACATTGGTCCAGTAGTAAGAGAGATCGCGGTAGTCGCCAAAACAAGCTACAACGTAAGTTAATAGTACAATCGTCCAGCTTGTATTTACCTTCACTAAAGTGATCGTTTTGTCGCTGACAGGCTAAGCTTATTATTCTAAGTGTCTGACAACATTATGGAAAGTATTTCTAACGAGGTTGACCTTTCTGTTAAAGAGTAAGATCCTTTTTTTAAACATTCGTGAAATTGCGTTCTCTAAACCCACCAGACTCCATGGAAATAAACAGTCATTTAGCATCGTAAAATACACTTCATTGAAAATCGACAGAAACAAAATACAACTATGAAAAGCCATTCTACGTCGTCTTTCCACTTTTTCAACGATCACAACTCTATAATCTGAGTGTCAGTTGCAAAACAAGCACCTTTGTGAAGGTAAATACAAGCTGGACAATTGCCCTATTAACTTCCAGATTGGAATATTGTTGTTCCCATCAGTCACCTCTCTTCGGCCGTTACCCTTTAAGATGGATGTAATATTTCTTTGCTGTCTCCACACAGAATGAACATGTGAAGACTCAAATAAGAGAGCAGACCTGACTTTATTCTTCAGCATAAGTCATGATGTAACAGCGTGAAAGTGTTAAGCCTAGCTGCGTGATTTGCATGTGAGATAATCTACGAGTTGCTGTTACTCCGAGATCAAAGGACTCGCGTCACTGTCGTCTCTGTAACAGCTGATTGGAGTCGACCTCGAGGCGACTGCACTGCGACAGTTCATCAAAGCGGCAAGGAAATCACAGCGGAGCTAATTACAGCCCCAACGAACACGCATTGCTGCAATTAACTTTATTGGAGTTTTCCTGTGGTTTAGTGTTTGACAAAAGTAACGGAGGCTGCCGGGCTTCCTGCGTCACATTCACACGTTGTTTGACTTTGTTTCTGTTGCTGGCCCCAAAAACGCACAGAAACTAACGGCATCCACATGTGTGCTATCCAGTCTCACTCTTACACTTTTAAGACTTCAAGAAGAAGAAAACAAACAGACTTTAACCAACCAAGCTGCTATCGGCTCAAAATATTTAACTGTCTGCAAACTGGATTACTAGAGTACTAAAGGATAGTTCATGGATGGGTTAGGACTAGGGGGTATTAACCCTAACCCTAACCTATCCATGGGCTAGGAGGTCTTAACCCTACCTCTAACCCATGGATGGATTCATGTTGCTAAATAAATGCACATAAAACAACCATAAGGAGATGCTAAATGACTGAAAATGGAAACAAAATGGTCATAGTCACAATAAATATACACATATGCACATAAATATACACATATACACATACATATACTCATATACACATAAATCTACACATAAACACACAAATACACATACTCATAAATATACACATAGACACATAAATATACACATACCGACTACAACTCAAAACAACCACACAGGATGTTACATGACAAAAAATAGATGTAAAAGGCCCACAAAGAGACACAAAATGACCACATAGAAACATCAGACATGTGAGGCTATGCTCTCTCGTCTTTTTTTAAACTGCCAGCGTCTGTTTTACACAGTCAAGTCTCACGGCAGTTCGTGAAATGGTCACGTTATTGAATCTATTGATTTGTGTACAGAACACGTTAATGTCATTATTTTTGTGTGGTGAGTACAAATGTTTAACTAATGTATTTTAATGGGAAGCAACCTTAGTGATCACAGAACAATTGCGGTAGCGAGTAGTATTGATAACAACACAGGACTTTCACCCTGGAGACCGGGGATCGTGTCCCCACATGTTGCAGTTCCTTTCCGCGTTATTCTCTTCCTAACCACAACCGTCCTGTTGTGGCCGATGTACGGCGTTTAATTTCCGCGTTGTGGCATTTAATTTCCCCGTTGTTGAATCCCCCAGAGCAGCCCAGTGTCATGGCAGATCGTGAAATGGTCACGTTAGAAAATTGTGACCTGTACATGAAATAAATGAGAAAATCATGACCTGTACACTAATCAATAAATCAAATTAACGTGACCATTTCATGAACTGGCGTGAAACCTATGTGAAGTGCTTTTTTAACAGCCAACCAATAACAAGGGGAGTAGCCAGACCTGTATGGGCTGAAATATGTGCCAGCAGAAACTAAATTTGAATCACATAATTTGAAATTGTATTGAAAAAACTGAATCTGAATAGTATCATTTGAAATGTAATCAAATCAAATTTGATCCTCACTGAAAAGTCAACTCTCTATATATCTTCACATTCAGTCCTCACAATTCAGATTCAGTTCTCAAAATTCAATTAAGTTACTGAGACTGACATCCGGGTAGTTGGAGGATGAAGGAAGAGCAATTTCAAATTATACTATTCAGATTCAGTTTTTCAATGCAGTTATTCAAGTTTTGCAATCGAAATTCAAATATAAATCATTCAATTTCTGGCGGCACATATTTCAGCCCATACACCTGTTGTTTCCATAACAACAAGAAATAGGAGTCGGCGCATAATGAGTTAGATGATATGGTAGTCTGGCTATCAGCAGACCAAGCTCCATCTTTTAAGATTGAACATTAGTCTGGGGAGTCTGCTCTGTGTTCTCTCTGCACAAGAGGCGGGACCAACGGGCATAGTTCACATGACTCTGTACGCCATTGGATAGTCCTTCAACCAATCAGAGCAACGATCCGGGTGACGTAGCAGCGACAGCGGCATCAACTGCGCTTCGGTGGCCGCCATGTTGAATGTATACAAGAAGCTGCTTGGTCGCTTCTCTATCATCATCGTTTTAAACCAGCCAATTGCGCGCCAGGTGGACAAGCGAGTTTGTGATTGGTTCCCACAAAATTATAACGGAAGCAGAGAGATAAACGTACAGGTCTCCAGTCTAATGATACGGTGGTCCCTGTACAGGGAATTCACTTTGTTTCATGTAATGATAGCATCTCTCTCTCTCTCTCTCTCTCTCTCTCTCTCTCTCTCTCTCTAGCGGAGGCAGGGCTCCATCTAAAACTCTGCCATTTCGACCAACATGGAAATAAAATGGATGGATAATTTTATTTCTATGGTTTGTAACTAACTTTACCAGCTGACTTCTCTATTGGCTGTTGAAATGGGAGACGTCTCTCACGTTCTAAAACCATCCTCTAGAGACTGGACCAGCTGAGTCACAGCGACGCCATGGTTTGAGTCGAGCTGAGACGGGCCAGTTCAGACCGCTGAAACTTTTCTCTGCAATGTTCTAAAATGGTTTTGTCTCAAATCTTTTGTCTGAACTGGGCTATAAGCTCTATTCTGATGATTCCCGGGATAAAATGTGAGCAGAGATGTGCAGCTGTCGGCCTTGACTTCTCTGACATCTCTGTGAACAGCAGCCGGGCTGATGTGAAGGACTTCCAACTGCAAAAAAACAAACAAAAAAAGGCAGATTTAAGGCTTTCCAGTGGTGACAGAGGCAGCAGACCTTGACTGTGTTGTGATCAGTGTGCTTCTCGCGGTGTCTGCTCGCGGATGAATAGAGTAAAAAAAAAAAGCTCAGCAGAGTGTCAGAAAATAAAAAAGCCCTCACCGGCAGAACGGCTCACTTCAGTTCAATTCACACCTTCAGTTATGGCTCCTGCTACTCCTGAAAACAGCATTAAATAATCTTATTCTGTCTTTGAAAAGAGCTCAACAGGAGGCATTACATTGATTGATGATCTGCTGGATGTGGCTGCTTTTTGTTCTGTTGTGTTCGGTTAGTTTGGGAGACTTTTGTTTTGTTTCTTTTTAAAGTAGTTTTATCACGACTTAGATCAAACAGTTTCCTCCATTTCTGTCAGTGCTAACAATATAGTACTCGCAAAGTCAGTGATGATAGGTGAGATCAGGGAACATGGTGACAGAATGAGTATGTGGAGACGGAGTCACTTCTTTATAGATCAGGTTTCATACAGGGAAGTCTGGCCAGAAAGTGGTATGCAGACTCAATGACTGAAACAAAATAGTTAACTCAGCTTACAGGGTAACTACTGTTTTTTTTAAACTAGTTTCCTATGTTTCTATTCTGTGTCTAAGTGACTGATGGGAACAATAATCTGTGACATTGGTCCAGTATTGAGAGATCGCTGCAGTCGGCAGCAGAGAAACAAGCTACAGTGTAAGTTAGTAGGGCAATTATGCAGCTTGTATTTACCTTCACAAAAGTTCTCGTTTTGCTGCTGAAAAGCTCATATTAATATTCTAAGTGTCTGATAACATTTCTAAGGAGGTCAACCTTTCTGTTAAAGAGTAAGATCCTTTTTTTTAATATAAAAACATCTGCGAAATTGCATTCGCTAAACCCACCAGACTCAATTTAAATAAACAGTAATTTTAGCATCGTGAAATACACTTCAATCAAAGTCGACAGAAACAAAATAAAACTATGAAAAGCCGTTTTGGGTCATCTTTCCACTTTTCCAACCATCACTACTCTAGTTTTGGCTGAAATAAACTAGTGTTGTCAAACGATTAAAATATTTAATCACGATTAATCACATGAATGTCATAGTTAACTCACGATTAATTGCAATTAATCTCACATTTTTATCTATTCTAAATGTCCCTTGATTTCTTTTTGTCCCATTATTTTTTTTCTCATTTTAATGCTCTTATCAACATGCAAAGTGGATCGGTTTGCTTTGTGACAATGTTTTTTTTATTGAAAACAACATTGGCATATACGTAATGTTCAGTTTCACACTAACATTCACACTTGGAGCTAATAATCTGTCACATGATGTAACACTGTTACCTTGATTTTCCATTGCAGATAGTACTGCCTCATGCCTTAGGCGAGTGTGGCTTGTCGTCATAGCGACTATTGTATCCCCGACTCATTTCCTGGTTGTCCTTCTCCATAAACAACGTAAAATCAAGGGGAGGGGTAACTTTCTGCTCCAGGTTTCCCACCGTGGTCATAAAGAACAGGGGAGACACTTTGTTTCTCTCACTATGACTCAGCCCAAACAAGTGTGTGTGTGGCTGGCCCTTCAATCACTACTATTGGCCAGGCATCCTATCCCCTGACCAATCTGCTATCCTAACCTTAACCACTCGAGGTGAAATGCCTAACCCCAACCGGTCAGCTGCTTCGTAGGGCGGGACATGGCATGGCCATAGTGGGATTCGTAATTTTGCCGGCCATGTATGTTTTTTATCCGGTCTAGCTCCAAAAGAATGTTAATTGTGCGCTAAAAAAATTGTCAGCGTTAAAATGGGTTTGCACATACTTTACCGATTGACATGTGAGAATATGTTGGCTCTATACACGCTGAAAGTATTGTTTTTTTAAATGGAGTCTGGTGGGTTTAGCGCTAGCGACTTCAGAGGTGTTTCTGGTTAAACATAACTGTCTTAAAGAGGTTTTAAAGGTCTATCTCTGTAGGGATCCATCCCATAATGTTGTCAGACACTTAGAATATTAATCTGAGCCTGTCAGCGGCACCACGTGTTTGCACCACATTAGTGGTCGATGTATAAGAACGTGGCTGGCAGCGTAGGGAGGCGGTCGGGGTGGTTCAGTGAGTGTTAAAACACAGGACTTTCAAGCCAGGGAGTGGAGTTCGCTTAGTTCCGTTTGAGGCCCTTTTCTCAAACTTCTTTTATTTATTTTGAAATTTGATGAAGATGATTTTTTGGGCATTTTTAGGCGTTTATTGACAGGACAGCTTAAGAAATGAAAGGGGAGATAGAGGAGGAATGACATGCAGCAAAGGGCCGCAGGTTGGAGTCGAACCTACGGCCACTGCGTCGAGGAGTTAACCACTATTTATTTATGTATGTACCAACTGAGCTATCCGGGCGCCCGGTTTCCTCAAACGTCTTAGTGGACACATGCCCCCTAATGTCACATGTCACTATTTCCCTAAAAATTCACTACTCACAAGACAAATAAACTGATATATCAACAAAACAGCTAGCAAAAGATGAGGTCGTAACAGTAGAAACAGCGGATTGTGGTGCGCCTCACAATCGGGAGGGGACTTGATTTGTATGAAAGGGGGGCCCTGCTGAAAATGTTTGGGAACAACTGAACTAATAAATTAATCGACTAATTGTTTCAGCTGTAGTTGTAGACTACAATTTACAATGTTTGGTGTGCATAAATCTAAACTTGTAAAGTGACTTATACATCAGGTAAATGTAAACGTACAATATTTAGAAGTATAAGGTGGCAGAAAATGGAAATACTAATGTACAAGTAGCCTCAACTTCGCACGTGTACTTGTAAATGTACTTATTCCACCGCTGACCGCCATTATCAAGTGCCGTAGAGCGGAAGCAGAAAGTGGCAGCTGTCTAACAATGATTTCCCTGAACGCCTCTACAAGGCTTTCCTCTCAAATCCAGTCACCTTTTCTCTTCCTAGTCGTGTGTTTAGTGTTTGGTGTCGAAGACGGACAATACGATATTCTGTCCCATCCATGAAGGCATCACCGGCCGAACTGATAGTGGTGACATGTATTTCTCTGCTCCGTCTCCTTCCTTTCCTTTCCAGCACTGAGTTAAGAACAGCAAGCAGATACCCAGGACTTAATTAGTTCCTCCTCTTCCCTTTTTATTTTTCCTCTACAAAAACCCACTGCCAGAGTCAGGTTTCCCCGAGCAGGAAGGTTGTTGTTCACCCACCGATTCACAGTGGCGTGATCGCACAGTCTCCCCATTAATTAAAGTTTCATGTGAAGTGTCTGCAGGGAATCTCCGTTTCGCATCCAAACTCTCATCCAGATGGTTGCTGATATGAAGCCTCCGAGGACGCCGCTTTTGTTTTCTCTCCGCCACGGAGACAAAGTTTTAATTTCTGTACAGTTAAAATGATCTTCCTCTTAATTGTTGGATATTAAACCTAGCAACTTCTGATCACGTCTGAAACTTTGGAGAGCTCGTAGACGTCAGCAGGCCGATATGAAGATGAAGGGAATCCCAACAGGCTGCTTTTTAATATTTAACCTTTATGCTTCGAAGGAGGGTCTGACTAGACCACACCGCATTCCTGGAGGTGTAGACTAGTCAAACCCTCCTCCACAGAGCCGCCAAGGAGGGTCTTGATGTTTCCTAGTCCACACATCCATGAATAATGTGTGGACTAGGAAACATCAAGAATTTCCGTGAACCCACTTATAAAAGTGCGGGGATGCGTACTACTCTTGTTTTGTGACAGAACCTTCACAGTTTAGTTAAATAGATAATTTATAATTTAGATAAATTCCCCGTCTGTGTAACAACAACAACACAGGTGCTTGGCTGTCATTCTCTGAATTCTTTTTTAAATTAACAAACATAAATCACTAAAGAATATATATGAAATGAAAGCAAATTTAAACTACACTCTTTATGTGTTTTTGTAAGCCCGCCCCTGAAGCTATTAGGGATGCACTGAGTCCAGAATGTTGGGGTCCGGCTGAGTCCTGAATCCACTGGTTAAGATTCTGCTGAGTCCTGAGTCCACTGGTTAAGATTCTGCTGAGTCCTGAGTCCACTGGTTAAGATTCTGCTGAGTCATCCTCCCGTCTTCAGTCCATGAACCCAGTAAACTCATTAATGAAGTAACCAGTGACTGTCCTTCCTTTGCCGTACCTGAAGTTGCTGCATTCTGGCTGCTGTCTGGAGATTCCTTCACGCACAACTCGTAGTCTTTCAGATCTTTCATACCAAACGTTGTGTATTGTTTAGGGTCCTCGCCACCACGAGACAAATCGGCGTTGCAGATTGAACATGTGGCGTGACTTAAATGGCCTTCTTCTGACTGAAAGTTCTGCCAAACAACACTTGTTATGCTCACCAGTTCCATTTTCACTTTCTCACAGCCGACTGCATTGATCGACCCACCTTCCTGTAATCAACAGCGCCGTCATTACTTTGACCAGCGAAGTGCGCAGAGTGCAAGCATAGGGTTCAGTTCGGTGGGAACCAATTATAAAGTTCGGCAGAAACCCAACTCCGTCAAAAAGCCATATATTCGGCCCAATCCGAAGATTCCTCAAAGCTATACTGCCACTTCAGACATTAACATTACAGAAACTAGAAAATGAGCCAGATAACGATGAAGGTATAACGTCATGGGGTTGTCGCTCTGGGACCGGTAAGAATGAAGCCGGGAGGTAAAAATCACAGTATACTCACTACACAAACTAGACTACACTGCTGGTCCCGCTGAATGGATGGATAAACAGAACATTTACTTAAATTTATGTTAGATTACAAGAAGGATTATGTTACCTTGTGACATTAAATTAAACTCGTTTGTAACGTAAAATATTGTAATATTGCTTTTTCATCCGTGAAGTATTATTCCTTGTTGCTTAATTTTGGCATTTATTTGTATGAACATCCAAAATCGGCACCGAAGTCTTTTCTATGACTGTTTATGGTCTGTTCCAAGATGGCAACAGCAGAGACACATGTCATACGCCACATGCAGTATTTAGGTGTTTATATAAATCTTGGAGATGAAACCAATTATCTGACTCTGTGGAAGACAGAGACAAAGAGGTCTTGTTGGACTGTTTGTTAACGTTAGGTAAGTCTTTAAACATTGAAAAACTAATCCTGTCCTGCAAACACACACACACACACACATATATATATAGAGATATATATCTCGTAATCATCCAGATAAAGAGAGCCTGTTGTTTAGATCATCGTCCGACCTCACTTGTAGTTTGACCATCACTTCTAGCCTTAGTGCTAACCCTTAACTAACCCTAACCCTCTCAGAGGGAATATCACACTCATCGTATTCTGACTGCCTGCATGTATCTCAGGCGGCTTGTTAACCTTTTACTGCCGACTTCCAGGAGAATCCGGTGGTCTTCTTTCAGTCCGCTCCGTAAAGACAACCAGCAAGTGTGTAAAACAAGGACTACAGACAATAGAGCATAAAGATCAGGGCAGATTATTTTCTAATGCCCCTAACTCAGTATACATAACTCTTCATTGCTCTGCTATCAAAAAGTACATTAAAGGCCTATTTGTTCAGGAGCAGGATAATGTTGGGACGTTATAGCTCCTGAATCAAAACAGCATCTGAAATTCAGGAGTCACAGTGTTTGACATATCAAACCATATCGATATTAATCATTTTAATGTTACCGTTTCTTAATTCATATAGAAATGAAAGGCTTTATTTCTTCAAACAAACTCTCATTTTTTTAAATTATATTTTTCTTTATCTGCTTTTTGTTGAGTCGTAGAAAATTCATCAACATGTTCTGTATTATTTCACCCTAAAGATCAAAGAGCACCTGTGTGTTAGGAATAACCATAACCCTTAACTAACCCTAACCCTTAACTAACCCTAACCCTTAACTAACCCTAATAAAACAGAAGACATCCGTACACCTGTTCTGGTGTTTTTAACATTTAACAATTGACTACATCCTGAAACTTTCCGCTAAAAGGTAATCCTCTTGTATTATGATTCATGCTGCAGCTGAGCCAAACACCTTGTGTTTTCTTTCTTTATGAACTATATCCGAGCAGAACTTTCTCGTACGAGGATGTGCGAGCTCATCAGGCGCTGTCGAGGACATAAAGATGTAGCAACAGTCGCCGTGTGACTCCCAACGGCCGCGTGGAAATGAATATCTATCAGCCTGCACTGGCAGCTTGCTGTAAATCAGCATGTGGAGGAAACATTTCCTCCTCTCTGTGTGCAGCCTGCGAACGGGGGACAGCGGCATGCTATAATGTATGACTGTTTGGTGGCGGAGATTTGGGAAATGGCAGCAAACTGTCAAATGACCCGCATCAGTAAAAAGAAATGAAAACAAACGATGAGGTAAATAAGCTGGAAATATGAAATCTGGTGGCCATAGATCTTCAGCAGAGAGAGGCGCGTTGCTCAGGTGTGACATCGTACAGGTGACATGCGAGAGAAATGAACAGAGGAGGGAGGGGGGGAGATGAGAAGATGAAGAGTTCAGGGATATGAGAAAGAGGAGAGGGGGAAGAGGAAATGGAGGAGGGAAAGCAAAGGGGATGAAATCGGAGAGGATAAAACAGGAGGTAGAGGAAAAGGAGGGAAAGGAGGAAGCAGAGAGGAGAGAAAGAGCAGGAAGAGGAGAGAGAAAACAGAAGGAGAAGGAATGAAGGGGAGGAAGAGGAACACAGTTCATAGACCAGAAGAAGAGTAGAAGAGGAAGAAGAGGTGAAAAGGAGAGAAAGAAACATGCAGCAAAGGGCTGCAGGTCAGAGTCAAACATGCGGCCGCCATGCAGGTTCAAATCACACGTGACTTCACTTCCTGAAGGTTACCACGGTGACCCAGAACGTGATGTAGCTCTCTGTTTCCTTTTCTTTCCTAATGGGACATGAACCCCCGGTCTCCTGGGTGAAAGTCTCTCCCACCCCCCAACCTGCCTCCTCACCAGGACATTTGGTGCTCTAATACTTCCTCACCTTACTTCCTGCTTCGCGCCCGTTATAACAACTACAGCCACTACAGGGTGCCGCTGCTAGAAATGTTAATGAGTAATTAGTCGCTTGAACAAACGGCGTCTCAAGCAGACGTGGTGAAGAGTTTAACCGTGTTGTCCTCACTGCTGCTTTATTTGACATTAACTTTATTAATTGAATCTGTTTTCCTGCAGCTTGTGAAGCGTTTCTCGCTGGGTGTTAAAAGATGATTACTGAGAGAGCGTCCACGCTTTGCCGCCCAGAACATTCTGCAAAATGTTCAGCAAAACACAGAAGTTTAATTCATCAAAAAAAGAAACCTCTAAATGATGAATCCAGATGAGCCTTCATTCACGTAACAGCAGAGTTACTGGAGGTGATGAAGATGATGAAGATGTAAGAGATGAGTTATCAGAGGTGATGAAGATGATGAAGATGTAACATCAGAGGTGATGAAGAGGGGTTATCAGAGGTGATGAAGAGGAGTTATAAGAGGTGCTGAAGAGGAGTTATCAGAGGTGATGAAGAGGAGTTATCAGAGGTGATGAAGAGGAGTTAGAGGTGATGAAGAGGAGTTATAAGAGGTGATGAAGAGGAGTTATCAGAGGTGATGAAGAGGAGTTATAAGAGGTGATGAAGAGGAGTTATCAGAGGTGGTGAAGAAGAATCATAATCTGGTCACTTCTATTTCTTCCCTCCGTCAGCTTCTCTCTTTCGCTTCATTAAATGCTCACAGCTCTGACAGTTTGAGTTTGGTCGCAGCAGATGAAATGACTCTCATCTTTGTGACATGATGATGGAGTGTGTGTGTCACAGATCCAATCCTAATAAATCAAGGCTATGAAATAAGTTCAAATCCACACATTAAAAAGGAAGCAGAGAGAACACTTAGCCAAGCTCCTTTTTAGAGACAAGATACTACAGGCAAAAGAGACTGTCCTCCGCTCGAAAAACGGCCACATAAGTTGTTTGTTCAAGCAGCAATTATGACTTATATTAACGCTTATAGTCTTGGTGATATCTAGTGGCCGTAGTAGTTATGACGGGAGCAGAGCAGGAAGTAAGGTGAGGAAGTCGTGCATGTATCAAACAAATAGGACTTTCACCGAGGAGATTGGGTTTCTGTCTCATTAGAAAATAAATGTAACGGCAGTTTCTTTTTAGTTTAGGGAACAAACAGAGCTATGTCATGTCCTGCCTGACATACGTAACCTTCAGGAAGTGAAGTAACGTCTGAATTTAACCCCAACCGTCTTCTTCTAAACATAGTCAACTAGTTTTTGTGCCTAAACCTTACCAAAACTGCTACTGATGTGTTAAACACTTATATATATACTAAAGGATTATCAGGAACACCCTACAGATATCGTGTTTGACCCCCTTTCACCTTCAGAACTGCCTTAATTCTTTGTGGCATTGATTCAACAAGGTGTTGGAAGCATTATTTAGAAATGTTGGCCCATATTGATAGGATAGCGTCCTGCAGTTGATGGAGATTTATGGGATGCACATCCAGGGCATGAAGCCCCCTTTCTACCACATCCCAAAGATGCTCTATGGTGTTGAGATCTGGTGACTGTGGGGGCCGTTTTAGTACAGGTAGGCTGTGGCATTTAAACAATGCCCAATTGTTACTAAGGGGCCTAAAGTGTGCCAAGAAAACATCGCCCACACCA
The DNA here is from genome assembly GCA_023631565.1 of Gymnocephalus cernua. Classification (NCBI taxonomy): domain Eukaryota; kingdom Metazoa; phylum Chordata; class Actinopteri; order Perciformes; family Percidae; genus Gymnocephalus; species Gymnocephalus cernua. The sequence goes on from CM042435.1 coordinate 38,155,611, forward strand.
TTATACCACCACTACCAGCCCACACAGTGGTAACGAGGCTTGACGGATCCATGTTCACATTCTGTTTACGCCAAATTCTGACTCTACCATCAGAATGTCTCAACAGAAGTCGAGACTCGTCAGGCCAGGCAACATTTTTACAGTCTTCAACTGTCCAATTTTGGTGAGGTCGTGCAAATTGTAGCGTCATGTTCCTATCTTTAGTGGAGATGAGAGGTACTCGGTGGGGTCTTCTGCTGGTGTAGCCCATCCGCCTCAGGGTTGTTTGTGTTGTGGCTTCACGAATGCTTTACTGCATACCTTGGTTGTAACGAGTGGTTATATGAGTCAAAGTTGATCTTCTATCAGTTGGAATCAGTCAGCTCATTCTCCTCTGACCTCTAGCATCATCAAGGCATTGTCGCCCCCCAGGACTGCAGCATACTGGATGTTTCTCCCTTTTGAGACCATTCTTTCTTAACCCTAAAAATTGTTGTGCGTGAGAATCCCAGTAACTGGGCAGATGGTGAAATACTCAGACCAGTCCGTCTGGCACCAACAACCATGTGATGCTCACAGTTGCTTAGATCACCTTTCTTTCCCATTCTGACATTCAGTTTGGAGTTTAGGAGATTGTCTTAACACATATATATATATATATATATATATATATATATATATATATATATATATATATATATATATATATATATATATGTATGTGTGTGTGTGTGTATATATATATATATATATATATATATATATATATATATATATATATATATATATATAATATTGATGACGTTTGGTTACTTGTAATATATTTCTTTTATTCAGATTGAGTATATGTTCTGAGATTGTTTAGTTACCAATGGGGTTGTTGGTTTTTGTTAATTTTTGATTCTTTGTTTCAGGAGTATCCTTCTTTTGGTGTGTGTGTATATTGCTGCTACCTATTCTGGACTAAGCAGATACTATATATGCTAACACTACTGCCACCAGATTACACTCTCTTGATGTGGTATACAACAGTTTGTGCCGATTCGTCCTTCGCTGCCCCTATAGGACACATCACTGTGTGATGTATGAACAGCTGTCCTGGCTTGCACCCTCAGCCAGAAGACAATATCATTGGCTTCCGTTCATTCTTAAATGTATTTACTTTCAATATCCATATTATTTATCAGAATAGTTAGTGCCTTACAGTTCACAATACAGCCTTCATCATAATGAACAGATATTATTTACTGTCCCTAGAGTTAAGAGAGAAATTGGGAAATTTGCTTTCTGTGTTAGAGCTCCTCGTAACTGGAACAGCCTTCCTGCATCTATTGGCTCGCTTACGTCTTTTCCTCAGTTCCGAAATGCTTTGTTAAGACATCTTCAGAATACTTGTCAATGTTTCTAGCTCCTTAGATTTATCATTGATATGTGTAGTGTTATTTATCTATGTAAATATGAATGTACTTATGTACATAAAAGTACATTTATGGTTATATGAATTATTGTGTTATGTGTAAAATGTTATCTCCGTTGTGTTGAAACATTTCCCATGTGATGGGGATGGGGTTAGTGGGAGCTTGTGTGTGTGTGTGTGTGTGTGTGTGTGTATGAGTTTGTGTGTTATGTTGTTGTTGTTGTATTATTATTTTATTATTATTTATTATGTTTTCTTTTGTTTAGTTTCTATTATGATTGTATCTATTACCAATTATATTTTGTTTATTTATACTAAACTGTACTGCTGCTCTATGCTGTTTGGACATGATCCTGAGGACCCCCATGAAAACAAGATGCTGCATCTCATGCGGTTTTATCCTCTAACAAATGTATATAAATAAATAAATAAATATGTATATATGTGTGTATATATATATATATATATATATATATATATATATATATATGATGCTTTGTTGATTTGACGCTGAGAGACACTGACCATTCAATAGTATTTGATGCGTTGGGAAAGACAACGGGTTGTGGATTCAGCTGTAGTGCCTCCCCTAAAAATATACACCAAAGATCCAAAGATGTAAATCAATCAGTACAAATGTACATTACAGTTTAGATTACAGAAAACCCTCTGTAATCTGTCTGCAGAACAGTCGAGTCTGTTGACTTTTAATCTTTCAGTGTTTGACGTTTAGATGCAGCAGTTAAAGATATCACGTTGACTTACTGTAGTTTTACCGCCGTCTGGTCCTCAGAGAGCAACAAACACAGACTGCATCAACACTGAGCTGCCTGTTTACTCATTAAAATCCCATAAATGTGTTGTTCACTTAACACTAAACATGATAAACTCTGACAGTCGCTGACTGCGTTGATTACACTGTTGGCTGTTTTCTTTAATTGCACATTTAGCAGGACTTCATCTATATATGAGTGTGTTAACAGTGCGTGACTGCCTGTGTAAGTGTGTGAGAACAAGTGGGATGGAGGTTATGATTTTAGGGTTTTGGTTTGGTTTTAGTTTGTTAGGTACGATGTCTCACTATATATATATATATATATATATATATATATATATATATATATATATATACACGCAATTTTAAATCGAAATTTATCAAAATTAAGTCACAATCTTGCAAATCGAATAAAAAAATGGAATTGTCGATACCACGCCCCAATGTCACGTCCGGTCGGAAAAAAACACGTGTTGAAGTGCTGTGAGTCAGTCAACCTCCTGAAACTTGGCTAGAGCCAGTCAGAACATAAGATGGCAACTGCAGATGCTGGAGACACAGTGACAGAACTTGAGCCCCCTCCTCTTTCACTAAAGTGTATGAAAGTGTGGAAATATTTTGGATTTTATGTTGACGTGTGCAAGCTCATGTGTGTGTACCATATTCTGTGTGTTTACCATTAGCACATTAGCCTAGCAGCTAGCGGATATTCCTTCTCCTTTTAGCTTTATCCCAACAAAACCACACAGTTGAATTTCTACCTGCATGCATGTTTTATCGTCTAAACAGAGCAGCTTGTATTGGTTATATTACAACCCTAAATCAGAAAAAGTTGGGACAGTATGGAAAACACAAATAAAAAAAGAAAGTAGTGATTTCGAAATGTACTTTGACTTGTATTTCATTGCAGACAATACAACAGCACATAATGTAATGTGTTCCTCATGATTTTTATTGTTTTTTTCTTCAAAAAAACAAAATTCCTATTGTGGTTCTTGCAACACATTTAAAAAAAAGTTGGAACAGTAAAGCATTTACCACTTTGTAATGTTTCCATCCCTTTTCACAACACTTAAAAGACGTTTAGGGAGTGAAGACACCAAGTGATGAAGTGTTTCAGGTGTAATTTTGTCCCATTCTTGCTGCAAACAAGTCTTAAGGTGGGCAACAGTACGGGGTCTTCGTTGTTGCATTTTGCGCTTCAAAATGCGACACACATTCTCTATTGGAGACAGGTCGGGACTGCAGGCAGGCCAGTCAAGTACCCATATCCTCTTCCTCTGCAGCCAGGACTTTGTAATGTGTGCACAATGTGGTTTTGCATTATCTTGTTGAAATATGCATGGACGTCCCTGGAAAAGATGTCTTCTTGGAGGCAGCATATTGTGCTCCAAAATCTCTATGTACTTTTCAGCATTAATGGTGCCATCACAGAAGTGCAAGTTACCTTTGCCAAGGGCACTGACACAACCCCATACCATGACAGACCCTGGCTTTTGGACTTGTTGCTGGTAACAGTCTGGATGATCCTTTTCTTCTTTGGTCCGGAGCACACGGCATCCATTTCTCCCAAAAAATACTTGAAATACTGATTCATCTGACCACAGTACACGTTTCCACTGTGTGATGGTCCATCCCAGATGCCTCCGAGCCCAGAGAAGTCGACGGCGCTTCTGGACACTGTTAACATAGGGCTTCCTTTTGGCACAGTACAGTTTTAACTGGCATTTGTGGATGTAAATACATATTGTGGTACTTGACAAAGGTTTGCCAAAGTAGTCCTGAGCCCATGTGGTGACATCGCTTATAGATGAATGACGATTCTTGATGCAGTGCCGCCTGAGGGATCGGAGATCACAGTTGTTCAGCTCAGACTTGCACCCTTGTCCTTTACGCACTGAATTTCCTCCTCATTCCTTGAATCTTTTAATTATGTTATGCACTGTTGAAGGTGAAATAAGCAAATGTCTTCCTATCTTTCTTTGAGGAACATTGTTTTTAAACATTTCAATAATTTTCTCACGTATTTGTTGGCAAACTGGCGATCCTCGGCCCATCTTTGCTCCTAAAGGACTAGACCTTTCTTGGATGCTGCTTTTGTACCAAATCATAATTACAATCACCTGTTGATATCACCTGTTTCAAATCACATCAATATTAAACCAATTTACCTGATTACTAGCCCTAAATTGCTCCTGTCCCAACCTTTTTTGGAATGTGTTTCAGGTCAGAAGGAAAGACAGGAAAGGATGTATATTTACAAATGAAATTAAGTTGACCAGACAAACCATGAAATATTTTGTGTTCACATTGTCTGCAATGAAATACAAGTCAAAGTACATTTAGAAATCACTACTTTCTTTTTTTATTTGTGTTTTTCATACTGTCCCAACTTTTTCTGATTTGGGGTTGTAGACAGATCAACAAGTTTGTGGACTGCCCGAGTCACCTTGCTATCGGTCTCTGCTGTGCAGGCTCGATGGTGTTTTAAACCCCCAACTAGGCCTTCAAGGCAGTGCAACGACCGTCGTCTTCAACCATAACCATTACCTAATCCTAGTGCATTCCAAGCAGCGCTGCCTGGAAGACGACGTTGGGGGCTTTAACACCAAAGTCTGTGTGGTGTGAAGTGTCTGCCCTCAGGATTGTCGGTAAACTTTTTTTTTCTTTTTACTTTATTGACAAATTGTCAAGTTTCCAATTGACTGAAGATATGTTATTGTTACATTATGTTATTAATACATGTTTTAAATTTGACAATGTAATGTGGTACATTGTGAACAAAGGTCAGATATTATATTACATACAAGTCTAGTCTAAAAATGGCATAGCAACCTGTGTTTAAAAAAAGAAGTAAAAATCGAGAATTGAATCGAATCGTGACCTTAGAATCGAAAATGTAATCGAATCGAGGATTTGGAGAATCATGACACCGCTAATATAGACTATATGTAGGTGTAGGTACTGAGCATGTGTGTGTAATTCAGGTCAGTGTGTAATAACACCAGAGTGAAAACATTGTAATTTCCCCTTTTTTCCCCAGGATTAATAAAGTATAAATTATTATTAAGTATGTAGCTACATACACATACAAAATACACTGATGGAAAATGGCCATGCAGTTAATGTTTAATGTTTGCACTATACTTTAGTGTCTGATGGAGGAGGTAGGGAAGGAAAAGAGGAGATATAGTCAGGGGGGTAGTTAGGAAACTTTTGCAATGAAGTAAAGGAGATCAAAAAATAAAGTAAAGGAAGAAGACAATTTGGGAAGGAAAGTAGGAGGAATAGTTTAATCAGCTCCACGTTAGACGGGAGGAAAACTGGACAGTTTGTTGAGTTAAAGACAGAGTTGTGTCTCTAAAACATCTGCAGCAGGTTATTAACTTCCTGTAGCGATTAAACTGTAATGAAAATGTTGGACAGGAGGTCAGAGAGGGAGGATTAACGAAGAGGTTATCTCACCCAGGTGGAAAGATCACCTCTCATTTCCATAAACTGCCACTTACGGCTGTGTTTGGCTTTGTAATACCTGCTCATTTATTCCTCCACACTCAGCCACACAGGGTCAACGGTCAAGTCCGATAAGTCGCTGTGACCTCGGGAGGCGGCGTTTGTTCTGGGTTCACTGTCCGCTAAACGGGAATTACTGGGAAGGTGGAGGAAAATACAAAAGGGGCGCTTTTAAGTGCTCTGATGTTAAAGCACTTCATTAACATGTTTTTCTTTAAAAAGGACCTGAACAGAAGTTCAGTTCACCACTGGGTTAGGGTTAGTTAACCTAAGTTAACCTCTTTTAAAGATCTATCTTCTGTTGATTGTGAAGGAAACTTAAGAAATGTAAATTTTAGAGGTTAGAAATAGATAAAATGCAAATATCCTGAAAGAAATACAAACATACAGCAAAGGTGTGGGCCTCAAACCACCTGACCTGATGGTCAAGACTTGAGACAAATACGAGGGAAGTGCCACTAGGCCCAAAAGGGAAACATCTCTGGGAGTGATTGGCTTTGTATTAGGGGCGTTGAAATTAATCAATGCATTGCGATGCGGAAGTGGATGATTCTGCATCAATGCATTGACAGACCATAGTGAATTATTGCCTACTGATGTTGATTTTCTGTTTGCTGTGTTTTTTGTTTTGCCTCTTGTCTGCTGTGTTCAGACTCCGCTACATTCATGATGTGTCTTTTTTAACAGCAGATACAATAACAATGGAAGTTCATATATATCTGACTGCTTGAATTGGAGCGTTTACATGCAGCCATGTTGCAGCAGTGGAGGACTTGTTGTAGCATTTACATGCAACCGTGTTCCAGCAGTGGAGGACTTGTTGGAGCGTTTACATGCAGCCGTGTTGCAGCCGTGTTGCAGCGGTGGATGACTTGTTGGAGCGTTTACATGCAGCTGTGTTCCAGCAGTGAACGACTTGTTGGAGGACCTGTGTCTTGAATCTTCCCTGCAGTGTCTTTGTTCCTGTGAGTTTTTCACCATAAGTTTTTCATTATTTTGGACTTTAGTTTTTTCCCTGCTCCAGTTTGGATTCCTTGTTTTTTTGTCTTTTGCCTTCCAAATTCCTCTGTTGTTTGTACCCTGCTTTTGTTTAATAAATCCCTTTCAAAACCTTCACCTGCCTGCCTGCCTCTCCATTTGGGTCCACTAATTCCCTGAACTGTCACATTAATATCAACATTAGTTCAGCTCTCGTCCAAGCATCCTCCATCAATTATCTCCACTCATTAATTCATCTCTCTCTTTTTGCCTCTCTCTCTCTCTCTTTCTCTCTCAGCACTCCCTGCCCTCCTTGTTTGTGATCTTACATCTGTGTAACGTCATCATATATGTTAATGCAGCAGAAATGCAAACATGCGTGAAGAATCCGCTGCACCTGATTTTTTTATTGCATGGCTCCTATCGTCTTCTCACTTACAGTTTGGTCGACATAACGCACTAAATAAGTCAGCAAAAAACGTTATGTAGCCATCATAGAGTTGAGCAAATCAAGCAAAACGATGATAATTTTTTTTACAACATCCTGTTTCACAACCTGAAAATGAAAACTCTGGTTCTTTAGTTTAGAAATCTGTAGAAGTCTCAAAGTTGGCAAATCTGCCAAATTCTGCTTTGACAGTCTCCTGAATTTTTGGTTTGGCGCACAACTGGGCTTGCCTTGAGTTTGGCATGTGACATCTATAGCATTGTGTTCTGAACACAGACACAATAACTACACATAACATCACCCAGCATAGATCTGTAATTATATCAACTCGTCAGATGAAGGCATGAAAGGAAACTTCTGGCAGCTAAATGACAAAAAACAAATGAGAAAAATCCTCCTAATTGGCTCAGAAAGCAGAATCATTCTGACAAAGTTAATATGAATATTTGTATTAGTCAAATCCCTGCAGTCAGTGTGTGGAGACCTTCTGTAAACGTAGAGGTGACAGAAATATTAACTCAGGTAGCAGGTTAGCAGCACCGTTAGCTTAAACACACAGAGAATTAGAGAGATTAGCCTCATGCTAATTTCCCCGGCAGTCCTGAGCTGTAGGCAGAATAGTAACCAGCTTGAGTTTTAAAAAGACGTCCTGCTCAGGTGGACTGTAAGCAGACTTTGGATAAATCCAGCTGGCTTTGTGTTAATATTGTTCTCTCCAACTTATCCTCCATCATTTCTCCTCGCTGTGGAAGAAGCAGTGGCCTTGGTGCCCAGGGGCCTCACTGCCATCTTCTATTATTTATGAATCTGATTAATAATCTGCCGCCCGGCTGCTGCAAGAGAAGCTGAGATCCATAAAAGCACCCAGAAGAAAAGCAGCGCCGGGGTGTAATTCCACTTCGGCTTCGATGCAGAGAAGAAAAGAAATCATCCTCTCCCACACGCTTAATGAGAATAAAAGCAGAGACAATGCTGCTGGAAATCCCACACTCTGCGTCGGCGGAGGGGGTTAACCGCGGCGGGTTGAGGCGATACATCGAGGGTCCTCGGGAGGAAATGAGGAGACAATGCAGTTTTGCAGGTGGAGGAAAAAAAAGACAACAGGGCAGGAAGTCAACAGACCGGCGTGGAGAATGACCATGACCTGTAAGGTTCATGTTACACTGCAGGGTTTTCCCACCATTATAAGCTTTAGGTGCAGCACCCGAGACGTTTTTGGGCTGCATCTTAGCCGATTGAATGTATCAAAAAGATTTTTTTTCAGCTCTAATGATTGGAGTTGGACTTCTTTATGAAGTTGTGTCTTAAAACTTTTTGAGTGTTATTCATTTTATATCTCATCTAGCTTTTACAAAGTTTTAGACACAGGTATGGTGATAATAAATGGTCCAAAATGATGTGAGAAAGACATGCAAAACTACCTCAAAGAGACACAAACCAGCTGCAAATAGATGCAAAAACCTACAAAGAGACTAAAAATGTACAGGGAAATTGCATTTTTTAAATTGAAAAATTTAAAATTTTCTTGAGGAAGTACAGCTCCCACCCCCCCCCCCCCCCCCCAATACACGCACTTCAGTCTTGCTCAAAGCGAGGGGAAACACTACATTGTAAGATTTGATCCGGTTAGTTTTGGTTTCACACTGCAGTTATGCAAGGGCACTACTAAAATGTAACATATGATAATAAAATAAGTTAAGCAGTAGAAAAAAGGACCGGTATGGCAGGGTAAGTACAGTGGCATGAGGAGCCAGAGGTGGAGTGTGGAGAGTCACGGTGAGTTCCGGGCCTTGTTGATGAGGCTGGTGGCAGAGGGGAAAAAACTGTTCATGTGGCATGTGGTTTTGGTCCTGATGGACCTCAGCCTCCTGCAACACATACGTGAGCTGCCTCTCCCGACAGTTATGACTGATTGGTTGGGAGACGGGCTTCTCCGTCTTCTCGTATCCTCTCTGTGTCGGAGGTTTTCCAGCAGACTGCTGCTCTCCTCGTGCTACTGCGGCTCTTTGTGTTGTTGCATTGTTGAGAATCGAGACACTGGAACTTTACTGCTGCAGCATTTATTCAGAGACAAACTGAAACCTACACTGTATATTTACTACCACTTAACGTCCAGCAGGGGGAGACTCCTTAAAGCTGCGTTCTACCTGAATTCCTTCAGGGGGAGACTCCTTAAAGCGAGAAGCCCCTGACTGCAGACCCGCAGACCTCAATGTGGGCGGAGTTAAACGTTGAACCCCGCCGTCACCGTGTCACCGTCATGGATGTATTAAGAGAAGTGGATACAGTGTTCGGCGGGAAGCCCCGTGCGTTCCAATGAGAGTGCTCAAAAGCGCATTAAGACAACATGGAGCTCGATGGACACGCGCACTAGCAACTATTTGTTTGCGTTGTCTTAGCAACCGGTAACGACATGCTCGTTCATGAGCGTGTCTCTTACAAGTGGCAAACTCACAAACTCACAGTTTTTATTGTCTAAAACATTCACTGACGTTAAACATTGTGTTTTCATTTATCCACGTTACAAGCTTTACAGCATACAGCCCTCGGGTGTATCATAAGAGAGAACCAAGGCAATGTAATCACTATGTCTGTAGTAACGTTGTGTAGGCATATAGCTAGCACCCCTGATGTTAGCAACTAGCTAGCTAGCCGATAGCCCCACAAGTTTGGGAAACGCTAATTACGTTACATCCATGTAACAGGCTTTACAGCACACACACATCCCTTGGATGCATCATAACTTAATAAGATAATACCATGGACATATTCATATAACCATAACACATGGTGAATTACAACCATCAGCTAGCGCTATTTTGCCACATTCATTAAGGTTTCTTGTCCCTCTTTGGAGAGAAGCCCCTGCGCGTGGAAGGAGACAGGCGGGAGGACGACGGCGGGACGGCAGACGTGACGGCGGGGTTCAACGTTTAACTCCGCCCACATTGAGGTCTGCGGGTCTGCAGTCAGGGCTACATGCTTAAAGCTGCGTTCTCTCTAACAACCAGCAGGGGGAGACTCCTTCAAGCTGCATTCTCTCTAACATCCAGCGGGGGGAGACTCCTTAAAGCTGCATTCTCTCTAACGACCAGCAGGGGGGAGACTCCTTCAAGCTGCATTCTCTCTAACGAACAGCAGGGGGAGACTCCTTAAAGCTGTATTCTCTCTAACGACCAGCAGGGGGATACTTCTTCAAGCTGCATTCTCTCTAACGACCAGCAGGGGGAGACTCCTTCAAGCTGGATTCTCTCTAACGAACAGCAGGGGGGAGACTCCTTCAAGCTGCATTCTCTCTAACGACCAGCAGGGGGAGACTCCTTAAAGCTGCATTCTCTCTAACGTCCAGCAGGGGGAGACTCCTTAAAGCTGCATTCTCTCTAACGTCCAGCAGGGGGAGACTCCTGTAGCTATAGAAGTCTGTGAGAAAATGAGCCTACTTCTCTCTTGATTTATTACCTCTATAAATATTTTCATGCTGACTTTATGGTCTCAATCGCTAGTTTCAAATCTTCTATAACACAGCATGATGTTCATTTAGTAAATCATGGTCCCATTTATTCTAAAATATACGATAAAGCAGGGGATGCTTTAGGACCTGACGCCGTCTGACCTCTGTCCATCCGAGGACGGCTCAGATGCGGCGTGCGGTGCATTCTTCACGAAAGTTTGCATTTCTGCTGCGTTAACATACCTAATGATGTTTCACGGTTGTCACATCACAAACATGGAGGCCCAGAGAGAGAGAGAGAGAGAGAGAGAGAGAGAGAGAGAGAGACAGAGGAATTAACGAGTGGAGATAATTGATGGAGGATGCGTGGATAGATAAAAACCATGAGAGCTGAACCAATGTTGATGTTGAGATGCGAGGGAAGTCAGTTGTGAACACACACACACCCTTCCTTCAGAAAACACACATTCTTTTACCTCAGAGAACGTAAATGGACCTCAACTGTACCTTTTATCTCTTTGCCATTGACTTTTCATTCATTAATGCCTCCCATTCTTCTTTCCTTCCTTATTTCCATATCCTACATTTCTTTCTTAAGTTCTGTACCTCCTTCTTCCCTCAATACTTCCTCATTTCATTCTCTATTTCCCTCCTTTTTCTGGTCTACTTCCTTTACATCTTCACTTCATTTACATCCCTCCTTACCTGTCTTTTTAACCTCATTTACTGTCTTTCCTTCTTTCCCCTCCTCCTTACCTTCTTATCACCTTCCCTACATCATTTCCTATTTCATAGCTCCTCCTCCCCTACATCATTTCCTGTCTCATAGCTCCTCCTCCCTTAAATAATTTCCTGTCTTATAGCTCCTCCCCCCTACATCATTTCCTGTCTTATAGCTCCTCCTTTACTACATCATTTCGTATTTTATAGCTCCTCCTCCCGTGCATCATTTCCTGTCTCATAGCTCCCCCCCTGTCAGTACACGATCCGTTCTGCCTGAGAATTTAACAACAATGGCCGCCAAGATGACAAGTTTACTGCCGTTAGCATGTAGCTACTATAGTGGTATACAGCAGTGGTGGCTGGAAGAGCTGTCATCTCGTCTTTGAAAGGACACTTTTGTACGTTCACACTTCGTTGCGTTATTAGTTAAGACCATAGACAGGTATATTAATAATTAATTAATGGTCTATGGTCAAGACGAAGTATTACCAGTAAAACTATCAACATAAACAACACAATGACGTCAAGAAAAATATGCTGCCAGTTGCCGTCAAGTGTTTTTTAACGCATGCGTGGTACAAATCGCACAGGTTTTCTGCTACGCAATTATGCGCATGTGAAGAACGGATCGTGCAGGCGGAACGGATTGTGTTCTGACACCCCCCCCCTACATAATTTCCTGACTTATAGCTCCTCCTTCCCTACATCATTTCCTGTCTCATAGCTCCCCCCTACATCATTACCTGTCTCATAGCTCCTCCTTCCCTACATCATTTCCTGTCTTATAGCTCCTCCTTCCCTTGACATAGTTTCCTCATTTCGTCCTCCTCACCTTGCCTCCTCCGATCTTAAAGCCAAACACAGAAACAAAGCTTTCTTTCATCACAGAAGCCTCTTAGCTTTCTGAAGTTACAGTAGGCGTAACTGTCCTCTCAGCTTCGTCTCTTTCACTGAAATCATTAAAACAGATCGTAGAGTCTCTTTCTTCACCTTGAAGCTCTCTTCCAGCCCCCCCCCCCCCCCAAACTGCCATTATCTCCCTCATCCCTTTTTTTTCATCCTGCCTTTGTTTAATTTCTTCTGTAAGCACATGAAGATTAATTGGGCCTCTCTTTAAACTTTTCCTGGCACCTTTTCCTCTATCTCCTTTCCTCTCTCTCTCTCAGGAATGCCTCTCATCATCTTTTCATTAGTGCTACCTCTGGCCTTATACATTATTCAGCCAGAGTCTCCGTGCAGAGCTCGTCCTTTATTAGACTGTCGCCAGAGTGCATTCCACAAACTCATTAAAAAACTATTAAAGGCTGATGATTTCTTCTGATAAAGCCAAGCGGGCTTCAGCTTTGCTTTTCTGACTGATCTCCTGAAAGGATCACACGACGTTATCTGACTCGTGTCGTTAGAACATCTGCACGGCGGCTCGGGCCAGCACTTTTTATTTAACCTTTAGAAGAGGCGTTTAATCCAAGATGGATCTGTGGAAACAGTCACGGGTTAGGGTTAGCAGATAGCCCTAACCCACATACACCTCGCAGAATATATACACCCACATACACCTCGCAGCATATATACACCCACATACACCTCGCAGCATATATAAACCCACATACACCTCCCAGCATATATACACCCACATACACCTCGCAGCATATATACACACCCACATACACCTCGCAGCATATATACACCCACATACACCTCCCAGCATATATAAACCCACATACACCTCCCAGCATATATAAACCCACATACACCTCGCAGCATATATAAACTCACATACACTTTGCAGCTTATATAAACTGTGGAGCTTTAGCCCACTGCTGGATCTTAATAAAAATGAACCTGAATGCATCGTCAGGCTGTTTTGTACACTTGGCATCTTTTTTGACAAGAAAAAATTGACTAGGGTGCTTTCTTAGTAAAATTAAGAGGAAACTGGCAGCGTTTTCAATACAAAAAGCAGCCAAGAGTGTCTGTTGTTTGCTATAACAAGAGCTACTGCTACAGTATCCTAGAGCGCTATGTAGAGCAGTGCAGGGAGAGAGAGACAGAGAGAGAGAGAGAGAGAGAGAGAGAGAGGGAGGTGCTAACGTTAGATTAAACAAAGTGATGGAGCAAGCTGGAGAAAGAACACAGAGAGAGAAAGCTAGAGAGAGAGAGAACAGAAAGAGAGAAAGAAAAATTACTCAAACCGATAAATCAATTATCAATTGACTGGACTTTCACTCGTGAGGGGTCGTGTCCAGTTTGTACTTCAACCGTTGACAAAGTAAACATGTATAAAACATGACGACCGTTCGATCTTTGTGGGTAGTAGAGGGGAGGTCGATGTCATCGTATGGTTTGGAGGACTTTGGCGTCAGTTGTACATTCATACGCCAAGATTAAGAGGGAATCACTTTCACTACTTCTGACATTTTGTAAGTAAACGTAACAGAGTTCATCTTTCAGAAAAAAGACTGAGATCAGGACAGTGATAAACAGTCCCCATTTTATTTTGCTTAGTCATTGTTTTGTGTGTAAAGTAAAGAAATAAGCCCCTCTGCATGTGATCTATTGTCTTACTTGATTTATATCTTCTTGTTGTGCAAAAGAACGGGTTCAACCTGTCGACTGAAACTCTCTGCAAGTCATCTTCATTTATTTCTCTTTCTTTTTAAAGCTTCTTACAGATACCACTCTGCGTCTGCTATCTTCAGACAGTCTCCGTGATAAATGACACCTGTTTACGATGAGTCCTCTGTACTTTTTAGAGAGAATCCAATAAGAGCTTGAGCTTTTTTATTTTCACCGAGGATATTGTAGTATTTTGGAGATGCACGCTCTTTCTCTTTCCTCCTCTGACATGTTAATTGATGCTTTTGTTTAGTTTTTTTGGTGCCTCTGTTCTCGGCGTTCTCTCGGGAGATGGTTCCTCTCTGTGATTTGCCGTGGGAGTTTAACAGCGGCTGTGATCACACAGGCACAGATAAGACGAGAGCGCACTCACACGCGAGACTCGCAGGGTGTCGGCTGACTCTTCGAGGCTTTGTTCTTTTCTCTCTTTGAAAGACGGACGGAGGTGTCACATAGAGGCTCAGCGAGAGATCATCTCTTCTTCATCACTACAAGCCAACACGTCTTTCATCCCTTAAATGGTCTTCTTAGGAGCCCTCCACAAAGTTCAGCTACTTTCCCCATTTTCTAGTCTAGACATCCAATCTGGCAAACCGGTTATATGACATATTTTCAAACACCGCCACCCTAGCCATCACTCAAGCCACCTCCTGGATGGACGGCATCCCTTCAGTGTGTTCAGTGTTCAGTTTGGTTCAGTCACTTTATTATCCCAAATGGGAAACTTAATATGCAGCCAGGATGTGCATCCCAGGAGTAATTTAACTGTGGAAATAAAATGGATAGAAAAGCCATTTCCATTCAAATCAACGTAGCGGAATGATTAGAGCATCTGCCATTGTTATGTTTACCATTGCCATGGTAACGTTAAACTTCCGACTTCTGGCAAGTTAGTCGCGGAGGTGAAGTTTTGCAGCAATGGACAGACGAGGAGCGGAGTAGTAACGTTACAAGGCACAGAGCCAGCCGCTAAAGGAGTTAATTAACTCAATGTTTCATCCACACAAAGCACACTGTTATCGGCACGAGTGACCGCTTTATTCGGCTCCTTTTCTAGAAACAATGTCGTAAGGGGGTAACGTTAAGATGGAGTTAGCGATCTATCGTTAGCCAACTAACAAGTTGTTCACCTGCTGGCTGGTTCTGCCATGATTTTAACGCAGCATCGGTTACAGAGAATGAGCTGAACAGCGGGCTGAGTCTAATGTTAGCAGTCCACTGACCCACTGCTGCGTGGTCTAATGTTAGCGGTCCACTGACCCACTGCTGCGTGGTCTAATGTTAGCGGTCCACTGACCCACTGCTGCGTGGTCTAATGTTAGCGGTCCACTGACCCACTGCTGCGTGGTCTAATGTTAGCGGTCCACTGACCCACTGCTGCGTGGTCTAATGTTAGCGGTCCTCTCAACAACTGCCTCTAGGTCTAATGTTAGCAGTCCTCTGACCAACTGCCTCTGGGTCTAATGTTAGCGGTCCACTGACCCACTGCTGCGTGGTCTAATGTTAGCAGTCCTCTGACCAACTGCCTCTGGGTCTAATGTTAGCGGTCTGCTGATCCACTGCTGCTGGGTCTAACATTAGCGGTCTGCTGACCCACTGCCTCTGGGTCTAATGTTAGCGGTCTGCTGACCCACTGCTGCTGGGTCTAACGTTAGCGGTCTGCTGACCCACTGCTGCTGGGTCTAACGTTAGCGGTCTGCTGACCCACTGCTTCTGGGTCTAATGTTAGCGGTCTGCTGACCCACTGCTGCTGGGTCTAACATTAGCGGTCTGCTGACCCACTGCTGCTGGGTCTAACGTTAGTTGTCTGCTGACCCACTAACTAATGTTAGCGGGTCTAACTGTTCCTCCTCACTCGTTGTCGGGCAGTTCTCCTCCCAGTGAGCTGTGACACAATTTACGGCGCCACTGATGCGTATTGTCACCATGACAACTAACAACAATCACCATTTTGTTGTGTGCCAATCAAATGACCACGGGAAACAATCCAATGGCCTTTCTATCCATTTCATTTCTAATGTTTTAGCCCAAACCAAAATCTTATTTTCTAATCTTAACTAGTCGTTTTGGTGCCTAAACTTAACTGCCAGGTGAGCGGTCAGCGGTCACCTTCATTTCATAAGATATGAAACGAACCTGTGTGTTGTAAAGCTCCTGCCTGCTTCTCAAAATCACACTTCAAGAAATCCAAACTATCCCTTTAACACCTGCCTATAATCAACCAAATATTTAACTAGAAAAAGTTGTTAAATGTTTGGACAGCAAGTTAGAAAGTAAGCAGTGCTTTTAAATAATGAAGTGTTTTCCTGCACCATTAAAAACTTCACTTATTACCATTTTGGTGTGAATTAAAGACAGATTCATGTCAGTGTGAGTTTATTTTGGAGAGGCTGTGTTAGCAGAGGTGGCTGCTGGGTGTTTTGTGTTCCAGCTGCGAGCCTGTTTTCTTCCGCTCGGCTTCATTTTTTTTGTATAAATGAAACCGAAGGAAACTCGTCTTGACATGAAATTCGGAGCGGTCGGCTGCAGAAAATTGCTGCGAGTAATGAGCGTCTGGTTCGAGGTGTCAAATAAGAGGATTGCCTCGTTTGTGGGCTTTCAAAAGATAAGTGGATATCTGAGCGCTCATTCGCCGGAGCCGCCGTCTGAACCCCCGACCTTTCACAGATGGAGAGGGGCGGAGCCTTGAGGCTCCTCAGAGACGACCCATCCGTCAGGGGAGCTGACATTTCCGTCCGAGAAAAACAAACCTTTCATCTCATTCATATGGAAAATTTTAGTCTAACCTTTCAGCCTCCAGATTATCTTTTTGTAATCACCTCGGGAGGTCCGGTTCCTTCAAAAGAGGCACGAGTACAGATCCGTCTAATCCGTCAGAATTAAATGAGATCCATCACAGATCCAGATAATGGCCCCTGCAGATTGTGTGCAAAAATCTGCATTAATAATTCAGCTGAGATTTGTATTATTCATGTTTGGGAGAGCGAGAGGAGAGCGGAGCGAGAGAGCTCTGGGGCCTGTGTGCCACTGTTTTAAAGGAGCAGACCGCAGCTTTAACTGGGATCATTGTCAAAAAAAACTTAAAAGAAGGTAAAAGATGAGGCTGCACGATTTGAAGAAAATATGACCTAATCGATAACATTGAATATTGCCATGACGATATTACTTACAATACATATAAACAGATATTGACAAACACACAAACACACACACACACATACAGAGATAAACACACACACACGCACGTACGCACGCACGCACGCACGCACACACACACATACACACACACACACACACACACACATATACATACACACACACACACACAGATACAACATTGTTGAATATCTTGACAGCGATATAACTTGTGATAAATTAACATATATTAAAGGGATACTTCACCGATTTAGCATTCAGCTTTGTACAGGTAGAAACCCGGTAGTATTTCTGAATGACTGTGCTTCCCTCCCACATGTCCCCCTGAGAGGGGAGATCTCGGCATTGGGGGTCTGGAAATCATTCCTCCTATGATGCAAAATGACGATTTTTACATAATTGGAGGAATGGAAGGCCAGAGGCAAAGAACTACAAACAGTAGCAGGAGCTACTTCCGCATGTTTTCAACAAGCCCATCACCCGAAGCGAGCCGATCTCAGCCGGAAAAAAACGAAATGTCAGCCATCTTGGATCCTCGCTAAGCAGGGCTCTCTCTTCTCAGCAGCTAACTTTTACAAAATGATGTGCTTTCAAACTACCGCACACGTATACCAATGGGATACATCGCTACAGATCGGAGAATATTCAGGGAAGGTTATTACAGACATAATAATCAGCACACTACGAGAGCTTCGCCTGCACGGAGACCAGGGGTCTCGCTCGATGCCCCGAGACGGGGAAGTGGACATCCTCATCGGCTAGGCACATCCAGAGCGAGCTAATGCTAGCCGGCCACCTGTCCCATCAATCCTGATTGAAAGTGTCCGTTCATTAAACTACAAACTGGACTATATCCAACTTCAATGAAACTCCCAACGCGAGTTCAGAGACTTTTTCGTGGAAACATGGCTGAACAACAGAGTACCGGACTGTCCAGCTACCAGGACTACTAGCCCTCCGTCGATCCGAGCTAGAGATGCTCTGTCACTGGGTAAAAGACCCGTGAAGGTGAGCTGTGTTAACACGGACTGCTGCAGAAATGTGGTGATTTGTATCCAACTAACTGCTAACTGCTGGAGTTTGTGATTGTTACATGGCGACCATTCGACATTCTATGCTAATTCACGGCTGTTTATATACTCTGTGTTTACAGCCCACCAAGCCTAATGCTAGTATGCTTAGCTGAACTTTACGGAGCCTATATAATGTGTGTGTGCACTAAAGCTAGCCTGTTTCATATGTCGTTTTTATATAATGTCGTTTTTATATAATGATGTTATTATATATTTTAAAAGTGTAACACCACTTGAGCCACGATGAAACGTTGTTTTGTGTATATGGTTGAAATAACAATAAAACACATTGGTTTGAGTTGAATGCCTCGCTGTCTTGTCTGTCTGTCAAGTGGTAGGCGTGGCTTGGGAGTGGACTCAAAGCAGCGAAGCGAAGTGCATTCTGGGATTTGGTGTCTTTCATCCATATGAGCCAAAAACACATTTTCTGGCTTTTCTCGGCCTAGAAGGCACCAATTTCAATTCTTTTCACATTTCTGCTATATAAGTGACCCGATTTAAAGATATATTAAGCTTTCCAGCGGTGAAATATCCCTTTAAAGTGTTCTCAGTTTCTGCCTCTTTCAGTATTCTGCTAAAATACAACAAACTGCTTGTTGACTTTAAAACAAATGAAAGGAAATCATTTCCAACTTTCTTCTATTGAAGAAATTGAACATTGGATTGAATATTGAAAGGCAGCAGTAAAAAAAGAATGACCATAGTACAATTTTCTACTGATATTTTCTTTCATATAACACAAAATCGGAGTGTCTTTTGCAATATGTGTATTGTGTGAGCTGATATCGCGATTGATGATATATTGTGCATCCCTAGTAATAAGAATCCTTTTTCCAACTCTTGTTGTTGAGTTTTGGTCTAAAATTGGTAAATATTCTTTTGTCTCCAGCCTGAAATATTTAGTGGAAACAGAATGAAACTGAAAGCCAGTTTCATAAACTTTCTAAAGAAGTCTAAAGAAGATATAAGGACATAAGATTTACAAATTGACAGATAGCTACAGCTATACCACTTGGATGAAAACTAACGACTTTTACCCAGGAAATGCGTGTTTTTCCAAACAGTGTTGCCGTAGCTAGCCGCTGTCACAGGTCGTGGCCATTCTATTCATGGGCAACACATATGATGTAGAGACTCACTTTGTGTACTAACATGATGTAGGGACTGACATTGTGTACTAACATGATGTAGGGACACACGTCGTGTACTGACATGATGTAGGCACTCAGGTTGTGTATCGACAAACCCTTCAAAACGGCAGATACACCAACCGGTGCTACCTCATTGTTTTTAAAGTCTATAATCATAACAGAGGCTCTTTAAAGACTGCAGCCTTCAAGTTATGCTGCTTTTCATCTAATTCTCTTTGGGCCAACTTCAATCTCGACTCTCTTCCTGTTTCCTAAAACTTTCCTTCTCATGTACTTTGTGACTACAGGTGCATGGATGTTTAAAGATGGACCTGACAAAGGCAGAGCTATCTGGAAATCCGGCCCTTGGATTACAACCATCACACTAGGGCGCAAAGGCAGAGAGTCTGTGTTAACGCTGGTTTAATGCTTTCTGTTTTATCTGGGTGGCAGCAGCCTCTCACCTTCATCTGTCTCCTGTGAAGTTTCCTCCTTAAAATATTCAGAAAGTGAACTGAGGCAGGCTCACGTCTGTGTTTAAACTTTAAACCGGGAGACTCTCTGAGAGATGTCAGCAAAACTCAAGTGAAAGGAGCCGCTCGCCTTGAGGCTCAGATTCATCCAGCCGCATTTGAATTTTATGATTTAATGTTAAAAGGGAAAACGCCGTGATGGAAAATGTCACTCTTTGAGAGTGTGTGTGTGTTCTCGGGGAAACATTTGTTTTTGAGAGGAGACAGACGAACATTATTCGTTTAAAATACCACACCGTGTTATATACACTCACACTGATCTCTGTCCAAACTAGCTTTCCTCTGAAATCATCATCAGATATTCACTGTTGGCATTTTGTTGTCAAAGTCTCATTCATGGTGTCACTTCAAGAACTGACACTCAACTGCTATTTTTGTCAGAAAGTCAACTCCAGAAGACAAACAACCAGCTGAATTGAAGTCAAAAGTAGAAAATGATTGTTTTATTACAACAGCCCTGTCTACTAAATATTACCTCCCCATACAACACAGTCTCACTCCCAACTCGTCAAATGTCTGACGCATGGCCAAGGACCCGTGGCGTTAACTTTCAACGCCAGGGAGGTACCCGTTGCGTTATTTTCCGACGAGGGGGTCCGTCAGATAGACAGTCATGTTAATCCCTCACCGTCATATATCGACAAAAGAAAAAACACGCCCCCTTAACTCGAAATCTGTGACAGTTTTATTATTGGTATTTTTAGCCCAATAACCACTGTTTTAATCATTATTCACGAGATCTAATCATGGTTTATATGCATTTCTTTTAATGTTATTATTTTGGTCTATTTCGGCCAGGGAAGCTGGGTTTCTTTGTTGTTCATTGATATTTTTTAAATTATAACGCTACATCTATCATCATTTATTTAGATGTTATCATGGTATTCATTTCTTTATTTCAATAATAATATTTCGGTCTTATTACCAGTGAAATATTACAGTATGCTGTAATACATAACATTACGATATGGTCCGAGCTAGACTCATTCAAAGCTGATATCCCACAATGCAATGCGGCCATTCATTCACAGAATCGAAAAGCGATCAGCTGGTCTATAACGACAGTATTGCTTCAATGTACATACATATACAACCTAAAATCAGAAAAAAGTTGGGACAGTATGAAAAACACAAATAAGAAAAGAAAGTAGTGATTTCTAAATGTACTTTGACTTATATTTCATTGCAGACAATGTGAACACAAAATATTTCATGTTTTGTCTGGTCAACTTAATTTCATTTCTAAATATACATCCTTTCCTGTCATTCAGACCTGCAACACATTCCAAAAAAGGTTGGGACAGGAGCAATTAAGGGCTAGTAATCAGGTAAATTGGTTACATAATGATGTGATTTGAAACAGGTGATGTCAACAGGTGATTGTAATTATGATTTGGTACAAAAGCAGCATCCAAGAAAGGTCTAGTCCTTTAGGAGCAAAGATGGGCCAAGGATCGCCAGTTTGCCAACAAATATATGAGAAAATTATTGAAATGTTTAAAAACAATGTTCCTCAAAGGGAGACATTTGCTTATTTCACATTCAACAGTGCATAACATAATTAAAAGATTCAAGGAATGAGGAGGAATTTCAGTGCGTAAAGGACAAGGGCGCAAGCCTAAGCTGAACAACCGTGATCTCCGATCCCTCAGGCAGCACAGCATCAAGAATCGTCATTCATCTATAAGCGATATCACCACATGGGATCAGGACTACTTTGGCAAACCTTTGTCAAGTACCACAATACGTAGTTACAGCCACAAATGCCAGTTAAAACTGTACTGTGCCAAAAGAAAGCCCTATATTAACAGTGTCAAGAAGCGCCGTCGACTTCTCTGGGCTCGGAGGCATCTGGGATGGACCATCACACAGTGGAAACGTGTACTGTGGTCAGGTGAATCAGTATTTCAGGTATTTTTTGGGAGAAATGGACGCTGTGTGCTCCAGGCCAAAGAAGAAAAGTATCATCCAGACTGTTACCAGCAACAATTCCAAAAGCCAGGGTCTGTCATGGTATGGGGTTGTGGCAGTGCAAAGGTAACTTGCACTTCTGTGATGGCACCATTAATGCTGAAAAGTACATAGAGATTTTGGAGCACAATATGCTGCCTTCAAGAAGACATCTTTTCCAGGGACATCCATGCATATGTCAACATGATAATGCAAAACCACATTCTGCACACATTACAAAGTCCTGGCTGTAGAGGAAGAGGATATGGGTACTTGACTGGCCTGCCTGCAGTCCCGACCTGTCTCCAATAGAGATTGTGTGGTGCATTTTGAAGCGTAAAATGCGACAACGAAGACCCCGTACTGTTGCCCACCTTAAGACTTGTTTGCAGCAAGAATGGGACAAAATTACACCTGAAAAACTTCATCACTTGGTGTCTTCAGTCCCTGAACATCTTTTAAGTGTTGTGAAAAGGAATGGCAACATTACAAAGTGGTAAATGCTTTACTGTTCCAACTTTTTTTGAAATGTGTTGCAAGAACCAAAATAGGAATTTTGTTTTTTTGAAAAAACAACAATAAAAATCATGAGGAACACATTAAATGATGTGCTGTTGTATTGTCTGCAATGAAATACAAGTCAAAGTACATTTAAAAATCACTACTTTCTTTTTTTATTTGTGTTTTCCATACTGTCCCAACTTTTTCTGATTTGGGGTTGTATATAATCAGTGTTTTTATCACCAGCAACAACACGTTACTCAGCTTTGTTCCAGTTATACACACACACACCATAATAACATTTAAAAACATCTGCAGAAGTGGCGTCTGTGAATGAATGTTGCAGGTGAGAATTTACACAATAAATACTAAAATAAATAAAAAGTAGTGCTTTATGCTAAGCACTTTGATTTGCCTTATATATATATAAACCTACAGTTGAGTGTTTAGAATAGATTGAATAATTTGCATTTGTTTTGACTTGTACTGTTGTGTATATACAGAGAAGCATTTTTTACTTTATTTTCCATGCATAGTTATTTTAAAACCAAATTTTAACCTAATCTAACCCTAACCCTATGCTGCGGTTGGTGACTATTAATATGAAATACTAAAGGGAAAAAACATGAACATAGTTATGTGTGGGACTTAGTTTGATTTAATATCACACTGCATTAGTTGTTTTAAATAAATTACTTTTTTGAAATATCAATTTATGGTAGGCCTAACATATTCATTATTATATTCAGAAGATTATCCTCATATCAATCACCATGGTTACAGCTTGTAGCCATCCTAACCTTTGTAGACTTTACTGAGAGACTACCTTTTCAAAATTACGAAGGGACTAGTTTTAGGAGGCATTTTCAGGAAATTAAAAGAATGAGCAGATTGTTGCAGAGGTTTTTGTTTACAGAATAAGATGTATATAGCTGTGTATGGGTATGTGTACATATATAACATGTGTTTTGGCATTTTTGGCACACTTCTGCCTCAGCCTATACTGCACACAGACAAAACTCACACATCTCATTCAACCATTTGACAAGCTGAGGAAAGGGTCGTGACATGGGTCAGAGGGTATCAGAGGTCATACATGATGAACCAATCAATGGGCTCTGCTCCTATAGGCACCTTGGTGTTCATATGGACAACACATGGCTGGAAGGCCTGTGTTCAAAGTGTGTTTTCATCATTTAGAGCAGGCATTCATGGTGAATCAGAGGGTTTATGTTATATATGACTGTCATGAAGGTTGTGGAGAGGAATAGAAACCAGTCTCTCCAGGCAAGCACATTGCCAAGTATGAGTTCTTATACTCTAGCAGAAGATATGGTTACCCCAATGTAAACTTAACATTTCTAAACTATAGGCCTATTCGGACCTACCTCAATTACAACTTTAAATAATGTTGCTTGAGGCTGGTTGTGCAATAGCTTCATGATATGATGCTAATGGTTGTGTGTTACTCTGCACTGTTTGTGCAAGATGATCAATAGATTGTTGCTGTGCTTCAGTCTGACTACGTATCACTTTGTATATGTCAGCTGTATGATAAAACAATATGTCAAGTGTTATGTGTGAAGCATTTGAACTCAAGGCAGATATCACTCCGGGGATATTAAAGTATCACCTGCATATCCATGATATGTGAAAATTAAAATGTTGTCCTAGGACTATATCAAACATATTGTTGGAAAGGTCTCAACCTCCACAGTAACATATGCCAGTCTGAAGAGGATCCATTACTCCTACTCTGAAATATTGACCTCTGAACCTTGAACCTAGTCCATGTTTGAAGGCTTGTCATTTAGCAACAGAAGGTGCTACAAACATGGGACCAGCTGTTATAGAAAGCTCTGGACCTCATGTGTCATGTAGATATGGTCACCAATGTGTAACCACTGTAAGCACTGTAAAATATGGTAATAAGCTATTTTCACCTATTTACCAATTCAATTTTTAAAATCTGATGACACCAGTGTGTTCCCCATCCCCAAAAACCCCCAGGGGGCATCCAAAATGATACACTTTTAACTTCTAATTATGTGAAATATACCAATATACTTTAAAACTACAACTCCCATAAGAGACGGGAGCTGCCTATGTTCGATTCCTGTGTTTCTGCAGTCTGCCGTGAATGGGCTTCATTCCATTTCAGATTGCTGCCGGCCGACCGAGCAGACAATACATGAGACAAATACATGAAACTGTATTTTATTATTATTATTATCTTCATTGTTTAAATCCTCAAATACAATGTTAGACAAAAACATCAATATTACGAATACTATGTATTTTTGTATCTTCTTATCTGCCGAGCAGCATGTACTATGTCACTTCCTGAGTCTTTAGCTGATTTTTTAAAACGTTATTACGGTGCATAACTTACTGGAACAAAACTGAGCAATGTGTTGTTGTTGGTGATAAAACCACTGGTTATATATATATATATATATATATATATATATATATATATATATATATATATATATATATATATATGAACATTGAAGTGATACTGGCTGAAGACTCGCTGATCGCTGTCCAATTCTGTGAATGAATGCCCGCATTGCATTGTGGGATATGGGCTTTGAATACGTCTAGCTGGGTCTAGCTCGGATCATATTGTAATGTTCTGTATTACAGCGTAGGCTACTGTAATATTTCACCAGTAATGAGACCGAAATAATATGATTAAAATAAAGAAATGAATATCATGATAACATCTAAATAAATGTTGATAGATGTAGCGTTATAGTTTAAAAAATATCAATAAACAACAAAGAAACCCAGCTTCCCTGGCCAAAATAGACCGGAATAATAACATTAAAAGAAATACATATCTAGAGATAAGATCTCGTGAATAATGTTGATCAAAACAGCGGTTATTGGGCTAAAAATACCAATAATAAAACTGTCACAGATTTCGAGTTAAGGGGGCGTGTTTTTTCTTTCGTCGATATCTGACGGTGAGGGATTAACATGACTGTCTATCTGATGGAACCCCTTGTCAGAAAATAACGCAACGGGTACCTCCCTGGCGTTGAAACTTAATGCCACGGGTCCTTGGCCATGCGTCAGACATTTGACGAGTTGGGAGTGAGACTGTATTGCCCCATGAGACTAAACTGCATTTTCAATAATGTTTAGGGAAAGGTGATTGATGTTGTATCTGTCATATCACAAATAAGTTTCAAATCAAAGAAGCTAACTAGCCAATCACTAGCCAATGAGAGGCGGAGTAGGGCGGGTCATGCCTTCTCCATCTTAGGGGGATTTCTTGTTGTATGAAGGCTCTACACAGAGCTTACACAGTGCCTATGTACATTAAGTGGCCTAAAGCGTGATTTATGCTTCTGCGTTAAATCTACGTCGTGGCTACGTAGGTACGTGAAGATACCAACCCGTTACATTTCCCCTCACTCATTTTCCCGTTACTACGGTGTAGGGTCCGTATCTACGCTTCACTACAGCGTAGGGTCCGTATCTACGCATCACTACGGCATAGGGTCTGTATCTATGCATCATTCAATGCAGAACTGTAAATTGGGCTTCAGGTAACACAGGTTTGTGCGTAGGGAGGAGGGATGGATCAAACACAAGACTTTCACCTGCAGGAGGCCGCTGTCTGTGTCCCATGTGAAACAAAAAATCAAAGTTGACATATTTTAACTTGCATTACGTATGTAAAGTACTTGCATACGTAACCTAAGTTATGTAACAAACCCATACCATCATCTTTTCCCAAACATAACCAGTTAGTTTGGTTTGATTCCACTTTTTGCACAGATTTACTTTCATTTCTCAGGCACTCCACTCTCCGTAACCTTCTAACACTGTTCCGGTCAAAAATTACCGATTTACACATTCCCTGTACCATAAATATGTCATTTTTCATCAGATTGCGTCAAGACCTCATGATATCCTTCACAAAAGGCTTTTGAACACATAGCATTCATTTTGACTACTCTCTTCGGATTTTGAGTTATTTATTCAAATTAGTCACACTTACACCATAGGAAATGAATGGGAAAGAGAATAATTTTCATCCAGGAGATAAAAGACATCTCCATACACACATTCCTACAACTTTCCTGTGCTTGTGTACCCATTCACAGGTGTAAAACTTCCATTTGCAAGGGTCAATGCACCATGACTGCAATTTCCCATTTATGCATGTGAACCACCAATGTCCACACACACATGCATGCACGCACACACAGAAACACACATAAACATATATGCAGACAGATACACACACACACTCACACACACACACACACACACACACCCACACAAACACACACTTTGTATATGTTAATATTCTAATAAAGTTCTTTTACAATAAATGTTCTATTAAAAATAATTTGTCATTTTTATTGGCCTTTATGTTAAAATAACAGCAGATAAAACTGATCAAATTTGACCGCAAACAGTAAATTAAGGGGATTTACTTCTCATTCTACACACAATGTAAAGAAATAGTTCAGTTTTTAATCTTAAATTTCAAACACGAGAAACAGTTGAAAACCTTTTTGTTCAGTTTTTTATTGGATTCATCTTCAGAGCTGCTTGTTTTCCTCAGAGCTCCCCGGAGAGATCTGTCCATCCGTCCGAGAAAGTATGACTGCCATGTGCAGAGAATATAATGAAGTTTTTGGAGAGACTGAGAGGCTTTTGGTTTGGTTTGCAAACCGGCGTCGTCCACTGAGTGACGGAGGAGCGAGCGGCGTGGAGCGAGCAGAGCGTCTTCGGGGAGAACGCTGCAGATCAAACCAGGTGGAAAAAAGGTTTTCAAAAATCCTCCTCTCCGTTACCTCCTCTTCAATCTCATCTCCCTCACCTCCTCTTCATCCTCTTCTTCATCCTCCTCTCCCTCACCTACTCTTTATTGTCCTCTTCATCCTCCTCTTCATCCATGGGGAGTCTGGTGTAGTTTGGTGATGGTGATTTCGGGGCTGTTTCATGTTAAACTAAAAGGATATTACTCTTTAACTAAAAGGTCTATCTCTGTAGGGATCCATCCCATAATGTTGTCAGACACTTAGAACAATAATCTGAGTCTATCAGCAGCAACAACAGAACTTTTAGTGAATGCTAACTGCTGCTGAACATTAGTCCTGTAGGGTTACATTACAGCTCGGTTCACGCTAAATGACGGTGCACAATAACCCATTAATTGTTCCTTTTTCTGTCGATTTTCTCATTTTGAATTAAGCTTTCCACATGTGAACTAAATCAACCAATGACTCAGTGGTTAAAAACCTAATATAGATGAGACTTGTCACACAGTCCGTGTTTCCTCTCCTGAAAGGTTTTGACACAATGAAAGAGTTCATATTTATCTGACAGGGTTCATATTTAACTGACAGCGTCTCTTCATCTCGCCGTATGTCATCGTCCTGTTCGGCGCTGAGTTTTATTTTAATCCTCCTCTCTGAAAAGACCATTAGTAGCTGCTCTTTGTTGGAGCTGAAATGACGCTGAATGTGTCGGACGGAGAGAGGGAACATGAATTAAACATCTGTGAGAGACGGAGAGTTATGAGCGATGTCCGGTCTAATAAGGCCAAGCATTAACACCACAGCGGCGCCATGCTGACGGACAGTGTGAGGTTTCCTCTCAAGACGAGGGAAATGATTAAAATGTTCATGAATTAAACACAACAGTGCCTCCTACCTCTCTGTCTTCAGGGTTTTTTATTCCTTTATCATGTCTATATCATGTTTCTTTGGATGCTCAATATCCCACTATATTGTATGTATAGGGTTAGGATATATTCTGCTGGTATAAAGCGTTAGGGTTCGGGTATATTCTGCCGGTATAAAGGGTTCAGGTATATTCTGCTGGTATAAAGCGTTAGGGTTCGGGTATATTCTGCCAGTATAAAGGGTTAAGACATGTCAAAAAATAATCTACAGCTTGAAAAAAAGCGTCAGGTGTTGAGAGAATCAAAAAAGTGTTGAAAAAAGCATAAAAAATAGCACCAAAGGAGAAAGGAAGCAGTGCTAACGCTAGATAAAACAAAGTGATGTAGCGACCTAGAGAAAGGAGAGAGAGAGAGAGACAGAGAGAGAGAGAGAGATAGAGAGAGAGGTGCTAACGTTAGATAAAACATAAAGTATGTCCCTGTACAGGGAGCATCACGTCATCTAATTCGCTGTGCTCTGACTCCTATTTCTTGTTGTTATGGAAACGACAGGTCTGGCTACGCCGCTTGTCATTGGTTGGCTGCCAAAAACCACTTGACGTAGGGCGTTCTTTTTCAGAAAAATTTAACTGTTTTCAACTTCAAAAAGACGCTCTGAGCTGCAGAAAAGAAGTCGGCAGTA
This sequence comes from Gymnocephalus cernua, assembly GCA_023631565.1. NCBI lineage: Eukaryota > Metazoa > Chordata > Actinopteri > Perciformes > Percidae > Gymnocephalus > Gymnocephalus cernua. The sequence continues at coordinate 38,184,189 of CM042435.1, forward strand.
TCGTTTAAAAAAGCGCTTTTTGTAAAAACGACATTTGTAAAAACACAGTTTAATCCATAGGATTATAATGTAAAACAGACTCTGGCAACTTAATAAAAGACGCAAAGTGTGAACGTAGCCTAACATGATTTTCCTGCCTCCACTCAACACTTGTCTCTCTCGCTGTACGATGTACTGCAGAGTTATCTCACATTAAATCCACATGCTATTCACAGTCCTGACATCTTTTTCTTCATATGCCATTTCAAGCCCCTGATGAATCAGGTGAAATAACCTCAACTTTCCTTTAAATATTTTACGAAGATCACACGTTTTAAGACTCAAAGACAACGAGTGTAGGCCTGCACGATTCGGGGAAAAATGTCACAATTTCTTAGCTTAGAATTGACATCACAATTCTCTGCCGTGATTTTTTTTCTCAGTTTAATGTTTATTACACACATGAACCATGACAAAACAAAACCAACTGTCAGTACCAAACATAGATTTATTTTGTCACCTATAGCACATTGTGCATCACCATGAGCTTATAAACACAGAGGCTTCAATTAATACAGAAAATAAAGAAGGCAATGGCCCAAACATAGTGACATATAACACATTGAGCTAAATATGGCCCTGATACAGGCTCTATCTGAACTAAATTTGGCCCTGATACAGGCTCTATCTGAACTAAATATGGCCCTGACACAGGCTCTATCTGAACTAAATTTGGCCCTGATACAGGCTCTATCTGAACTCCTTCAACATGTCTTTACATCATAAAAACATGTTAATGTCAAATGCTTTCAATAAATTAATTGAAGGAGAAAAAAATTAAATACCGAGCAGGGTGAATGGAGAGTGCAATTTTACGACTTATCGTACAGGCCTAAACGAGTGGTTCAGATTTCTGCAGCTTTCTGTCTGTGGTTCATGTTCTCTGTTGCAGTGATGGACAGGAAGCTCTCTGTCTCTGTCTCTCTCTCTCTCTCTTTCTCCCTCTCCCTCTCTGTCTCTGTCTCCCTTTCACTATATTTCTCTCTGTGTCTCTGTCTCTGTGTCAAGTTTTTCAATTTTATGTTGCTTTATTGGCATGACAGAAATATACATGTGTTGCCAAAGCATAAGAACAAACCTACATATAAACAACAACAAGGAGTAAATAAATCTGGGGGCTGTTTCACAAAAGTAGAATATATAAATCCAGGATAACCGAAAAAGTGAGGCTTGACCTAGTCTAATCTGTGCATCCTGGCTTGGTGCGTTTCACGACAGCCAAGCCAAGCTGAGAAGGAGCGACTAGGCCGAGTCAGGCTGAAGTAATTTGGATAGATGCGCGTTCACGGATTTCCTTAACAGACCGTGAGGTCGATGACAGATTTACTGCTATGCTAAAATGGAGGATACACATTGTTCATACTTTACACAGAGTGAGCAGCTGCTTCTTATGGAAGCATGATAACATCAAACACATTACACTGCTCGCTTTTAATGCAAAGTGTACAACTGTTCGTTTTTGCAAATGACAAGTAACTCATTGAATGGTTTCAGTTAAGAGCAGCAGTTCGTAAATGTATATTTTTAGATTATCATTCAGTCGGTCAGCTGTTATCTGCTACGATATTTTTTATAGAGGCCGAGTTTCCTTCTTTACATACATATGTTTTGCTCTCTCGTATATATGGAGATAGAAAATAAAGACACTGAAGAAATTGCACTCTAAAATCTAGAAACTATAAAGATAATTAAGTGATAAATTTCATGCACACTATAAACATGAATGTAACAGAGTATATTCATCAGTTATTGCCCCCCCAGCAAAATAGAAGGTCAAAAAACATTGGGGTGTCTGCTCCCTGTTGTTACATGAATGTACAGTAGTCTACACTAGTAGTTACTGGTCCAATGAACTAAGACTATAATTAAGGAGGATTGTACAATTAGGATAGGTTTTTATAATTGTACAATCCTCCCAAAGTATAGTCCCAGTTTACTGGACAACACAAATTGTGTGCTAAGAATGCCAATTTATTGAATCCTTTATTGTTAAAGAATACAAAAAATAATCAACTAAAATAATTCAAAGTGCATTGGTGCACTATAGAAACACACATGTACAGCACTTTATATATTGCCCTTAGTAACTGACTTCATGTAATACACATTTGGCAACTTTATCAGCCTTTTCTAATTATCTCAACAACTGCAGTACTATATTCATCAAACTTCTAGCAACAATATAAACAGCAGTCTTCATACAGCAATATAACAGTAACAACGACTCACTTCACTGATTATGAAATAAAAACAATAATGAAATAAAAAAAATAATGTTCACAACTTTAAATAATAACAGTACTTAAATGAACAGTAATATGTACCTGTTGTATTTTAATGCAGGCATATAACAAAAAGGTAAAAGCACTGCTGGGTGAACAGAAAAGGCTCCAGGATTAATAAATCCTGGCTGCTAGCCTGGTCAGGAGCAGGCTAACTGTACAGAATAAATATCCATGGTGATTTAGGTGCCTCTTCTTTTGTGAAACCGAGTCAAGGCTAAATTGAGCCAGGATAACTGGAATATCCCGGGTTAATCCCTTATCTTGGTTTTGTGAAATAGCCCTCTGATATAATAATACAAGTAAACAGGATAGTTATGATATAAATGCAGATACTAAACACATCCTGTGTATGTCCCTCAAAGGGTATGTTGAAACAATAATAAATAATAAAATAAAAAGAATACAAGTAAATAAAAGAATAGAAAAATAAAGATGATAATATATACCATTCTGTATTGATGTTGCCTTGTATTGTGGCAGGAGAAGACATATTTAGCTGCTAGCCATGCCATGCTTTGATCTTTCCCTATAACAAAGGAAGCTGTTTGTCCTCAGTGTAGGTAGTGAAGCCTTTCAAATTTTTGGAAATATTTGGTTCTTAAGTCTTCATATGTGGGACATGTACATAAGAAATGTAATTCTGTTTGGATATCCTGGTGGCAGTGTGTACAGACTCGTTCCTCTCTTGGTCTCCACACTTTTAAATGTCGACCTCTTTCAATTTCCAGCTCATGGTCACTGACTCTGTGTTTTGTTAAAATTTGTATTTTTTTTTATTTTTTGGTTTGAGATATTCAGCCAATTGGATATCTCTGTTCAGGGATTGAACATCATCAATGTTATCATTGATGTCTCTCTCCCTCTCTGTCTCTCTTTCTTTGTCTCTCTGTCTCTCTCTCCCCCTCTCTCTCTATCTCTCTGTCTCTATCTCTGTCTCTCTCTCCCTCTCTCTCTCTGTCTCTATCTCTGTCTCTCTCTCTCTGTCTCTCTCTGTCTCTCTCTCTCTCTCTCCCTCTCCCTCTCTCTGTCTCCCTCTCTCTGTGTCTCTGTCTATGTCTCCCTTTCACGCCCTCTATCTCTTTCTCTCTCTCTCTCTCTCTCTCTCTCTCTCTCTCTGTCTGTCTCTGAATTCAATTCAATTCAATTCAATTTTGCTTTATTGGCATGAACAAAGAAAATATTTTTTGCCAAAGCAGTTTACAGAAAATGCATATATAGTAGATATCACATATTAAATACATACAGTAGGTGTCACATAGATTATATACTGCACTGATAGTTATACAACACACTATGTTACAAAACAATTATATAACACAATATAATACTTAACAGTTTGTACAATATAATTACTGTTTGATCCTAAACCAGTGTGTAATGTTGGGATCTTATGGTGGTGAGTCCCTCAGGTTGTGGCAGGCAGATACATACAGTATTTAGCTGCCAGTGGAGCTGCTGTCCCTTCTCGTAGGCTGTCTATCTATCCCTCTCTCTCAAATTCAAAGAGACTTTATTAGCATGCCCATATTGACACACAGTATTGCTAAAGCACATAAACAGGGAAACATTTAACACAAGTACATACAGTTGTACATTAGGATGCAGACAACAAAGCAGTATCTTAACATTTGTGCAAAAGCAACAATCATGGCAACAACATTTAACAAAACTGATGGATATCAGCAACAACATGAAATCAAGAATATTACAAGTGTGTGTGTGTGTGTGTGTGTGTGTCTGTCTGTCTGTCTGTGTGTGTGTGAGAGTGTGTGTGTGCAGGTAAAGACATTCTGCTGCTAGACTGCAGCTCTCTGGGTGTTCTCCCAGCAGGATCGGCATTTTATTTATGTTGGTTATGTGGTCAAATGTAGGGTGTTTGTGTTTAAAGTTGGATACATATTTAGTTCTGACTGGCTGTAGTTCTGTGCATTCTGTCAGGAAGTGCAGCTCTGTCTCGACTTTGTCTCTCTTGCACAGCTGGCAGAAGCGCTCTTCTTCGCGGAGCCATGATTGTTTGTAGCGGCCTGTCTCGATGGCCAGGTTGTGATCACTGAGTCTGTACTTGGTCAGTGTAGTTCTTAGTTTAATATCAGTAACTGTGGTCAGGTAGTCTGCCACACTGTATACTCTCTTTAGGGACAGATAGCACTGCATTTTGCTTTGGGCTGTTGTTTGTGTATTCCAAGTGGTGATTTAGTTTTGTTTTTGTTGTGTTATAATTTGGTTAACTCTGGTCCTGAGGTGGTCCTGAGGCAGAACAGGGTCAGGAAGTGAACTCAGCGTCAGGACCAGATCTCTTTACTCAGCTCTTGGTATTGCAGGGCTTTCTGCTGATAGGAGCGGGGGTTACTGTTTTTTAGATGTAGCCAATATTTGAGTGCACGTTTTTGGATTTTGATGAATAAAGGGAATTGGCCTAATTCAGCTCTGCAGGCGTTGTTGTTGGTTTTTATGTGCACCTGTAAGATGCTTTTACAGAACTCTAGATTCAGGATATCAACTCACTCCCCCTCTCTCTCTCTCTCTCTCTCTCTCTCTCTCTCTCTCTCTATGTCTCTCTCTCTATGTCTGGAGCATCTGTGTCATCATTAGCATCATAACCCCTGTAAATATGCATCTTCCTCCAGTGTTTCTCTCTGACTGATCACATACATTATGAATGCTCTCCCCTCCTCCTCCTCCCTTCCATCTTCTCTTTCACCACCTTTCATGACAAATGCAGTTTTTTCCTCGGTTTCCTCCCACGGTCGCATCACGGTGCTTCACTGCCATCAAGTGGCTGCAGCTTTAATACCATCACAAACACTGAAGGAAGTGAAATGGCATCAACATAGTTACTTAAACCCTCACATTTGCTGATTACATTCATTTTTTGTTTTAATATAGCACATTCATTTAGAAGAGTAAACAGTCAGTTTCACCGGAACTTCTTTAGAAGGTATCCTATAACACTTTTTTTATGGATACCCTGCAGCCAAATTAGAATCGAGTATTCATCCATATACCCATATCACATATTCAGCATTATTTTGTGCATTTAAAAAAAAATTCAGGACTGGTGGTGAAACACTGCATCAGCTCCCATCATGCCTTTGTCCGTCCGTGCTGCTTTTGACAGAACATTAGAATATGATTTCAGGCTACTTCATTTGTTGTTGTTTTTCTTTCCTTCCTGCACTACTGTAAACATAAATCACACTGCACTGAGCCCGGAGCTCATATAAATGTCAGGACACACAGCGGAGCTCATGAACCTCTAATTTGATCTTTATTCCTCTGCGACACGACGTGAATAAAAGCTTACCTAGTAAATCATAATTTTCTACTTTCTGTCAACACAGCTGACAGACGAGAGACAGATTCGTCCATCTGTTTGTATCTGGAAGCCACGCTTCCTGCTGCTCCTAAGGAAGTCCTGCCTCCTGCTGCTCCTAAGGAAGCCACGCCTCCTGCTGCTCCTAAGGAAGTCCTGCCTCCTGTTGCTCCTAAGGAAGCCACGCTTCCTGCTGCTCCTAAGGAAGTCCTGCCTCCTGCGTGGCTCCTAAGGAAGCCCCGCCTCCTGCTGCTCCTAAGGAAGCCCCGCCTCCTGCTGCTCCTAAAGAAGCCACGCCTCCTGCTGCTCCTAAGGAAGCCACGCCTCCTGCTGCTCCTAAGGAAGTCCTGCCTCCTGTTGCTCCTAAGGAAGCCACGCTTCCTGCTGCTCCTAAGGAAGTCCTGCCTCCTGCGTGGCTCCTAAGGAAGCCCCGCCTCCTGCTTCTCCTAATGAAGCCACGCCTCCTGTTGCTCCTAAGGAAGCCCCGCCTCCTGCTGGTCCTAAGGAAGCCACGCCTCCTGCTGCTCCTAAGGAAGCCACGCCTCCTGTTGCTCCTAAGGAAGTCCTGCCTCCTGTTGCTCCTAAGGAAGCCCCGCCTCCTGCTGCTCCTATGGAAGTCCTGCCTCCTGTTGCTCCTAAGGAAGCCCCGCCTCCTGCTGCTCCTAAAGAAGCCACGCCTCCTGCTGCTCCTAAGGAAGCCACGCCTCCTGCTGCTCCTAAGGAAGTCCTGCCTCCTGCGTGGCTCCTAAGGAAGCCCCGCCTCCTGCTTCTCCTAATGAAGCCACGCCTCCTGTTGCTCCTAAGGAAGCCCCGCCTCCTGCTGGTCCTAAGGAAGCCACGCGTCCTGCTGCTCCTAAGGAAGCCACGCCTCCTGTTGCTCCTAAGGAAGTCCTGCCTCCTGTTGCTCCTAAGGAAGCCCCGCCTCCTGCTGCTCCTAAGGAAGTCCTGCCTCCTGTTGCTCCTAAGGAAGCCCCGCCTCCTGCTGCTCCTAAGGAAGCCCCGCCTCGTGTTCCTCCTAAGGAAGCCACGCCTCCTCTTGCTCCTGTCGGCATTTATCAATTTGAACGTGAGCGTAGGTTGCGATACAATCTCACGTCTGGTCTGAAGTCGTGTACGTAAGTTTTTGAGTCAGTGTGGACTTGTGGTGCAGCATATAATCAGTTTAACAGGAGAAGAAGTCATCAGTTGATCACTTATCAGCAATAGCATATCTGGCTTTTAGAAGACCTCTATGCGCCGGTACAACAGTGCACACGCCTGCGCATGGGCCACGGTGGAGCGCTTCATCAGACTGATTAAGGGCAGATGGCTATGACTTGCATCAGCATCAGGGGGACCCTACTATATATGGCAGAAAAAGTCTGCAACATTGTTTTAGCCTGTGGGATTCTGCATAACATTGTGCAGGAAAACAGGGTGCCACGATGGAGCCAGATGACCTGATGCCCAGAGATCAGTGTCCAGCACAGCCCCAACTGGGACAATACGAAGGAGACAGGATGTTATTCCTCACTTTTAAAAGGTATAGTGCTATGTTTGGCAATGATATTCAATACAGGAAACATGACGATGCACAACATTTTTAGTCATTCTTCAGGTTTTTGTTTCTCTTTTAAAGTGTCATTAATGGCCACAAGTGAACGATTTATTTCTTCCATTGACTGACATATTTCAGCTTGTTTTTACAGCCCCTCTACTGTCAGGAGACAGGGTCAGGGGTCAGGGTGGTGGTCCAGCACGTGGGGTGGAGGACACAACCCTCAAATCTGTTGCCTGGTTCTGACTCATGAAAAAACAAACAAAAGTAAAGTAAAAGACACTGCATAAACACCGCTACTGTGTGTTTATATAAATATAGGTAGGCCTACACCATCTAGACAAGAGATTGCAATATAAGCCTGTATATTACTATTAGGATAATATCATACATATGTCAAGGATGTATAAATCAAATAAGCTTCCGCTGGAGTCTGATTTACCATGGCAATAGACTACTGTTGACTGCATCTCTTTTCATTCTGCATTCTTTCTACAGCCTTTAATATCGGTTTTCAGGCTGCCAAATACTACACACGTTAGTGCAAATTAACTTGAGATATCAGGGTTTCAATATCCACCTCTGAAAAGTGCCGCTCCTTAGTTGGATTACGTCTGCACTGATTTCTACGTTAGGTTGATAAATGAGGGCCAATGTGTGTATTTCCACTGACTGCAGAACGGCTGCGTTCCGACTCCGTCCCAGTTCCAGCGGTCCACAGCCCTCCAGAGCAGATATGCAGAGCTTCTATTTTTGCCAGACGCTGGAGAGCTCCGGAGCAATTCAGCACAGGGCAGATAGTGCGGGACAGGAAGTCGAGCACAGCAAAAAAATAAAACTTCCAGGTGATTTTCACAATAAAATACAGCGTGCTCACGGCGGATTATATTTCCCTTTACTACACCTTGAAAAAGTAATGGGCAGATACAGGCCTGAAGTCATCTGTTGTTGGTTTTGTGGTCCCTCCCTCTCCCTCTCCCTCCCTCTCTCCCTCTCTCTCCTCCCTCTTCCTCCCTCTTTCCCTCTCTCTCCTCTCCCTCTCTCTCTCTCTCTCCCTCTATATCTCTCTCTCTCTCCTCCCTCTCTCTCCCTCCCTCTTCCTCTCCCTATCCACTCTCTCTCTCTCTGTCTCTCTCTCTCTCTCCTCTCTTTCTCCCTCTTTCTCTCTGTCTCTCTCTCTCCCCCAAGTCATCTTCTCCTCTCCTCTCAGAGCTCTGACTAATGGAGCTTCACCAACATCTGCTGGTTCACTGAGTGAACTACAACTGAATATGAATTTCAGCTACAAACAGAAATATTACTTAAACAAAAAGCATCATGCATTGTCTATGCGAGTGAATGCTGCGCTGGAGTTTAAGTAATTTCTGTATCTAGTTTTACTTAATTTCTCTGTCATCTCTCTTTGTACATTTCTTGTTTTGGTGGAAGAAGTATTCAGATCTTTTACTGCAGTAAATGTACTAACACCACACTGTACAAATACTCTGTTACAGTAAATGTCCTTCAGTGAAAATATTACTTAAGGAAATGTACGTAATTATCATCAGGGAAATTTTGTTAAAGTCAAAGTTGTTCACTATTTGTTTTTTTTTTTCGACAAGTTTTTGTCACTGTTTTCAATCGATGTAGATGTGTCCCACGACCACCTAGATAGTTGAAGATCAACCCCCCACCCCAATGTTGAACCTAAAGTTACTCCCTTGCATAATGTACTAAAAGTAAAAGTACTCGATGCAGAAAAATATATTTTAGAGACTGGAAAGGATCCAAACATACACTTTGAGTTTAATTTCAGTTCAGCATTCTTTCCATGCAGCAGATTGTTTCTCCTCGAGAAGTTAGTGTCTCTCACTTTGATGGAAAACCTTTTTGATTTTGTGTTCTGTTTTGTGTTTGACCAAACAAGGCCAGCGTCTCTGACCATTACTTCAGTAAAAGTACTAATACCACACTGTAACAACACTCCGTTACATGTTAAAGTCCAGCAAAGAAAATGTAACATAAGTTTCATCAGGAAAATATAGTTAAAGTATTAAAAGCAAAGAACAATCCTCCCATTTTAGAAAGTGTAAAGAATCCAAACAGTTGTCTATTTAAAGCTACATTGTGTAAGAATTTCTCCCATCTATCGGTTAAATTGTATATGACAACCCACTGAATATTACTTTCTAACCCCTCCCATTCCGAGAGCATTTTAACTCCTACGGTGGCCATATACTGAGATTAACATGGCTTCCAGTATGACTTCATCCATGAGTGTTCCTTCCAGTGATGAGGTTTCTTTAGAAAACAATTACAAATTGCATTTAGTTATTTAATCATTTAACATATTGGTTATGACCTCGATGTAAAATGAATAGTTGCCATTATTTTGGTACCATTTCATTGCTAACATCAGCTATCAACATCAGCTATCAGGTTCCCAAATGAAAGCAAGCTAATGTTAGCAAAGTATTAGTGCAATTGATATTCTGTATATTGTATGCAATTGATAGTGTAAGGCAATTTTTACAGCGTAGGCTACATATTTTTCTCCATGAACAGAGTCAGAGATTAGTTGATGCAATGTTTAGTGAGGGAAAGCTAAAGGAAGAGGGAAAGGTAAAGAAAAACCAAAAGACAGAGTCGGTGGCAGTGGATTGATGAGACCTCCTAGGCCAGTGTTACTCAACAGGGGAGGTACCGCGCCCCAGGGCGCGTTCAGAAGATGACAGGGGATGCTGTAAGTAATATTTTGGAAAGGGGGCGTTTGTTTGAAAGCTAGTTTAAACCAAAGATTCACAATGACAATATGTTAAACTTTAAACTACTTGCAAAAACCAGTGGTCTGCAACATGAAAACCTGTCAGTTTACAGCACTGTGACTGCATGAGACAGTGTGATATAACTCTTCTCTCTGTGCTTCTGTCAGCTACGTTTGCCGCAGCTCCGCACTGCCTTCACGGAAACAGGACGTCAGAGCTCCGTACTACAGCGTGAAGCTGCGTTCAGATAAAAAAATTAAAAATTGCCGCAGAGTGGTGTGACGTCCTCTTGTGTTCTTTAACACCCCCCCCCAATGTAGCACAAGTATATTTCATATTTCACAGTAACAGTTTTTCATCAGATCTTTTATAGAACACCACGTTGCCTACTTCACCTGAAGGCAGCTTCATTTCACAGAGAAAAAGAGAAAGAAAAGTGACAAGCGAGAGATATCGACTGTGCTGTGTTGTTTGGCAAACATTTAGCAGTTCAGGGCTTGTGTTTGGTGTTTTAAACTTTCTTGTGGAAGCAATAGAGGCATTGATTTCACTGTTTACTGAACGGGACTCTCAGAGCTCCACAAAATGCAGTGCGATGTGGGGATGCGTTACTCCAAACATTGTTTTCTGCTATTTACTCGCAAGACAGGAGATAACAAACATATACTCTTCTAAGCATAAAAAGGCCTCTAACTAACTTTCAAAGGTTGTAAACTTATATCCATCTACTTTTACCCCTTGATAAGTGCTAGCTTGTTTGCCATTGGAACCATTTGATTATAGATTTAGATTTGAATGAAAAATAGAATTGAATGTTAAATTGCTGTTTCTTATTGGCTACTGTTAGTGTTTGTAGTAGGCTACCTAATTAAAATTTGAATGTTAAGTATCTAGTTGTTCTGATTGGCTGTTATCTAATTTAAATTGAATGTCTAATGGTTCACATGACTTTTTGATACCTTGGAATCTAATAAATATGTTGTTTGTCATTCAATAATATGATTTTTTAATTATTTGTGATAACAATAGTAGCAGCAATAATAGGCCTAATATTAGGGCGTTATCACTAATATCCGGGGCAACTAGCCTACATCTTCTTTGATGGGGGGCGGAAAGGGACCTGGATAATGGATAGGGGGGCGCTGGAACAAAAAAGGTTGAGAACCACTGTCTTAGGCAAACAAAAACTAAAGAGACACTCTCAAAAGATGACGAGAAGAGAGTGGAAGCCCTTTAAAGACAAAGAAGAGAAGCAATGGAGGTTTGTGTTTTTAATATATTTCTCTGAGCAGTATGAAAAATGTCAATGTTACAAAACAAAATGAGTGCTTAGTATCTTCATTGTTTACATGCAGGTTTTCTAGCTGTAGCTAGTCTGTTGATGTATCTCAAACCACTCACTTCTGTACTTATACTAGCTATTTGAGTACACTCAAAGGCCCAATCCCAAAGTCCGGACTCACAGACTCACGGACTTTGGTGCGCGTTCTCGCGAAATTCATAAGGGCTTAGGGTCGTCCCAATGTCGAATTTCAAAGGGCGTGAAGGTTTAAGTACACACTTCCCGAGCCCTTTCCGTGAGTCTGCATCGATGCAGACTTCACCAGAGGGAATTACCCACACTTCAAAGCGTTGTGACGTTTACCACGGAGACGATAGGAAATAGTTAGTAGTAAACAACAGCACGACCATGGGAAAGGAACGGACGTCTTGTCCAGAAGTAAAACAAAAGTTTGAAAAAATGTGGAATCAGGCAGCCGTCTCCTGTGGCATGGGCGCGTGGAAAGCAACAAACTTAAAATGAAAATTCCCGGCAAATGTCAGCAACGTGTTTGTTATTAAACGTCGCCAAGGTAACATGTGATCTCGTGAAGTGCTGTCCCAATCCCATTCTACCTATCTGAGCCCATGTGGCCTCACACACTCACTCACTTAGCACCTGAGATCAGTTAAGTCTGTGAGTCTTTAGTCCTTAGTCCTCATGGCTGACTTTGGGATTGGGCCAAAGTGTCATGCGTCAAAGTGTGGTCAATGAAGTGCACTACGAGTACCCAAATGGTGCACTTATAACAATCAAAAAGTTGAGTGTGGATCGATGGACAATTTCCACCCTCAATGGTCGCCATCTTGGCTACATAGCTAACAAAAAGTTGAAAAACTTTCGATAATGGGGGCCGAGTATGCAGCAGCGAGATCCAAGAATCAATACAAATGTAAGTTGAACATGAGTCTTTTTGCTATACTTGTATAACATGTAAGCCATCTGTATGTATATTTGGTAAATTATGCAGTCGATGATGATTTTTGTACCACGAATTATAATGTTAATTTGTAATTTGACGTGCTATCAAGCTAACCTTAGCTAGCTAGCAGCGGCACAGTTTAACCACAGAGTATATAAGTTACTTCTATACTCTTAGGTTCATCCCCAGGCAAATAAGTTATATACTAGCTATCGTTATGTGTTGTGATATACTGTTGTTTATTGTGTTAAACTATCATCCTCACTGTAGAAGATTTTAGTGTTAGATGTGTGATCTTGTAAATATACATTAAGCTGTGAGCATTAGCATTAATGTTACAGTACGGAGACAGATGAGAGGAGAAACGATGAGATGAGGGAGAGAGAGGAGAGGAGAGACAGGGAGGTAGGCTTGAAGGAGGAGCGCTTCCTATATGTCTTGGAAAAAACTCTTTATTAAATAAAAAAACTCTCTGATCTGTCTGTTATTAATGTTAATGTACTCTGAAAGTGTGACAGTTACCCTCTGTAATATTGTCCCTTTGCTAACACATATATTTAGGCAGCTGAATAGTATAGTAGCCAAGGCACACAATATACTTTCTTGTTACACACATGGCAGGGAAAGTCATGTTTTCGTGTATAGCACATGGGTAAATGCAAAGATACTTGCTCATACTGTGTAGTCATTCCTGTTTAGGTTTTGACTATCATTAAATATATACTAAATTATGAAAACATGGATTTGGATTTATGTTTTTTAAAACAATTATATTTCACAAAAGAACAAGAGCAAAGAACAAGAGCAGCAGAACAACAATACATTTATAATATTTACATTGATTGATCATGGTCTGGTATAATGCACATCACTGCCATCATGTGCTTGTCCTCTGCTCCACAGATATCACCTTGAGGGGCTGGTTGTGGATGGTCCCCTGCTTCTCCCTCCATCATTTCCAGGCTCCAACAGGTCCCCATTGCTCAAGCAGATGTGCGTGAGGGCGATGGGTTGCGTGAGGCAGTGTTAGCCAGGTGGAGTGTACCTTTGCTGGTAGTACAGGGGGCTGTGCTTTAGAACCCTTGTATCATGAGTCGACCCAGGGAAGCCATTGAACACATCAATAAATTTGGCTGAACAGAATAAAAACAAACTTTCTGTTAAGGTAACAGGCTGCCTCCTCTATAGGGGGCGTCACACCAATCTGATCTCACAGAATTCCATGGAATGAACACGGGCCCTTAACTCAAAATCTGTGACAGTTTGACGGAATTGCAAAAAAATTCTGTGATGGGCCCACGGAAGAATTCCGTCGAATAAACACAGCCCCTTAATTACGGACAAAGTCATGGGTGGGCTTATGTTTCAGTGACACGCAAGTAGAACGGTACCTTTTGGTTTAGGAAAAGAGAAGGACTTTAGGAAACATCACACGTGGGACACAAACCCCGGTCTCCTGGGTGAAAGTCCTGTGTATGACCCATCCACCCCCCCAAACAACGTCCTGATGCATAATTTTAACCTTACATACTACTCTACTGTTGTCGCTCTTAATGCTTGCAAAGTTTGCACCAACTTGAGGCAAGTCCTCCTCTGCTGGAAGGCAAATGACCTGGGGGAGGAGCAAGGGGTTTTCCTGCTGGTCTTGTGGACAGCACGGTGCACAGTGGCCTGGGGCATAGCAAAGGATCTGGCTAAAACACAATAAGAGGTACCACTGGCTAGCCAAAAGAGGCAGAAAAGGGCCCTGATGATGGGTCCTCAGCCATGGTGACTCACCATGCAGAGGATGGCCAGCAGACCGTTAAAGGATGCCCTGGAGAGTGTGATGTCCACCCTCATGTCACTTTCCCCATCAAAATACAGTGCCAGCACTGGCACCATATTATTCAGTTGGCAGTACTGCCAGGGGTTTGGACCCTGTTGAACATTTAACACAGGACCATCTTTTAAAATAAAATTGTATTGAATGTGTTTAATGTTATGTGTTATCTTTAGCGTTGCATGACTGTAGCCAGTATACATGAAATGAAAAATGAATAGAACAATATGATCTATTTAAATGTCTTTATAGTTGCCTCTGCTTTCACTCTTGTCTCTGTATTTCATAGATTCATCATTAAGTAATTTATCAAGCAAAAATAACCAAAACGCACTAGTTCCAGCTTCTAAACTCCTAAAGAAATGTCTGCTTTTTGGGCTAAACAGCATGCCCAAATTAAAAGTGGTACAGCTCCCATATACTTTGACACTCTGGGATGTGATATCATTGGAAAGGAAACACTCTAATTTGTGTTCCAATTGTCAGGGTGATTCTAGGCCTTACTGACACAGAGCTACAGAGGCTAGAATGGAGTTTTTTTTATTTCTGTCCGTCATACATCTGTAATATATATTAAAATACACTGCTGTGAACAAATCTGACAGGTGACAGACAATCTTTAGCCACTTCATTAGCCACATGTGTCAGCTTACTACAGAGAAAATCAAGAAGCCAAAAGACTAAAAAAATGATTTAATATGATTTGTTCTCTACAGATATGTCTGTGCGTTTTTTAAAAGTGCAAAGAAAAAAGCCAAAAAGTGCAGAATTCAAAACTTCTCAAATACAAAAAAACAACCACATCAATCACACATACTTGAAATAACTACATTCATAAATATTTACAAATAAGTAATTATAAATTGGTCAATGAGGGCTTTGTATTATAACTGTCACTGTTTGTGCTGAAACACAGAGCCAGCCATCACAGGGTTAATATTTTCATGCTGTATAGCATATCAGTGGAATCATCTTTTTATTGGCTACGAGGCTAGGGGCGGTTCATAGCATGGAGTTTTAACTGGCTGAAGCAAATATTGATCACACTCCACCTGACCCCAGTTCACTTCAGGGCCGTCATTGGCTGTGAGCCTGTCCATCTCAAGTCTCAAGAGACGGATTGGCTCATGAGAGGTCTTGTTTGATTCTGAAGGCGTCAGAGAACAAAACGGATGCGCTCATTGGTCGTTAGACGGCTGCACCGAGAAAAGACAGCCGTTTGAACAGCCAGGAAGTGGAATCACTTATCGCTTATTTTCTAACTCATGGCTTGTAAACCTTAAAATTTTTGAGGCGAACACTTCTTTTTGATTAGATAGCTTTGATATTCCATTTCCTTGGACTCTTGTGGATTTCATGAAAACAAAGTTTTTGGGAATCATATCACCTCTGTAGTTAAAGGGAAGGTCAAAAAGGTACAAATGCACACACAAAAGCTAGTTAGTTTAAATCTGAATTAATTTATTTTCTTTAAATTTATAACAGTTGTATAACTGCTATAAATCATCCTATGCTTTGTGTTTGGGCTTAATTAAATCCTGACAGTGTAAGCTTTCAAACAATGTGCTGCATGACCATATGTTTTGAAGATTTAATGCATCAAAGTTATAACAAAGTTTAAGCAGCATCCACTTTGAGTGTGAGTGTCCCGTTTATGGGTCAGTGTAATGTACATGTAAAATTGTTTGACTAAGATAAGAGACTTTATTAATCCCGCAGTGAGGAAATTCCTGTGCTACAGCATTTCAAAAGAAAATAAATAACCATCAGAATAACACAAAAACACATTAAGTAGACATAGGTGAAGAAATATACATTAAGTTGCTATAAGAAATTGAAAAAAATAGATTTGGTTAAAATAATAATAAATCAAACATATTTAGACAATAAACACCCTTATAACAACATAATGACTGTTTTCTATTTTAACGTTTTGTCTGTTGGACACAATTTTAATTGTTCCACTTTTGCTAAAATAACTAATAATGGACATTTGTGGGTATTTTTTAAATGAATTGAGAGCAAAAGTATGAATATCAACATACCGGCACGTTTTCCGCTAAAATAAGTCGGATGGTATGATGGTGTCATCACAATCCTCTTATCCTCATGTTAAACAGAGGGCAAATACAAGCAACAATAAAAACAATCACATTCATTTTTATGAACAAAACAGAAATGTATTTTTCACGGGTGACAATAGGGAATGCTCTGCTGGGTGCAATTCACAATTACAAAGAAGAAGGGGGGATGAGATGTTGTGATTGTCTTTTCTGGTAAGTACATAAGGCATTGTGTGGTTTGAGACACAATGTGTGTTACATCTGCATGACGTGAGTTGTCTGCCAGGGAAATCGCTACACATTTAAAGTTTATGTTACAAGGTAGACAATCCTTTTTCATCATTGACAAGAGGAAAAGTATCCTAGACATCGTTCTAGCGTTATGCAACCATGCTATAGTTAGCTTCATCCGGTATCTCAGTCAAGATCATTAAGATGGGGGACTCAAATTCCCTTTGTGTCCCACGAACTTGACTAAAAAATGGGTTATCGTGCTTTTGCATCCTATGGACCCAAGCTATGGAATAGCTTACCGTCTTATATCAGATCTCCAAAAACTCTGTCACTTTTTAAATCATCTCCGAAACTGCATTTGTTTCCATTAGCTTTTAAAATATCTTGATGTGTGTCCTTCCTGTTTCCTGTGTATTATGTTCATATTGTATCCTTTGGCCTTGTTAAGCACTTTGGTCAACCCCGGTTGTTTTTAAATGTGCTATACAAATAAAATTGTATTGTATTGTATTAAACAAGCAAGTAGCAACTATACAACTTAGAATTTACACACATAGGCAGAATTACCTGTCAAGAAGAAAGCAGGCAATTTTGGCGTCCCTTTTTAAATCGTTGCTCCTCATGAGCTCTTTCCATCTTGCAAAAGCCACTCCAATATTAACTTTTGTCTTGTTGCTTTCCCTGTCATGTTGTCGTTTTAATACTACTTTTAATTTCCTTGGCGAATCCGTTACATATCCTCGAGAATAAGTGTGATCCTTCATCTTCAACAGGCTTTCAAATCTGCTGGCAGTCGCGAATAACCTCCCCTTAGCATTCGTCACGGTGCCACTGAGCATAAAACTGTGAAAGGCGGAGGTATGTCCCTCTTTGGCTAATTCATTTTAAAGATCCAGGCGCTACCTTTCGGCCGTCATGATTCTGAATGGCAGATTCTATGCTTACGAGCATACTTTGATTAATTGGTGGAAATAATTACACATGAATGAGCACATACATTTTTGAAAGAACAATGGGTTTTTCGCTAAGAATCAACAAAAAATGTACACGATGTAGGTTTAATCGTCTAATCATCTCAAATGGACTTGTAGGCTCTTGTATTGTTGGCTAGTTTCATTTAGAATAAGGTTTTATAATTTACATGTGCTTTGTGTGCAGAAATAGTAATGTGTAAAGTAACTAGTAACCAAAGCTGTCAGATTAATATAATGGAGTAAAAAGTACAATATTTCTCTCTGAAATGTAGCGGAGTAGAAGTAGAAAGTGGCATGAAAAGAAAAGACTTGAACATTTTTATTTTGCCATTTTTTTCTCACTTTTTCTCTTTCATCAACATTCTTACCTGCAGCCCTTTTTTCTACCACAATGTGAAGTGAAAGGTTAAATATTGTTTGAGGAGCCTTTAGGATCTAAGTCTGAAGAAAATATGAAAAAATGTAAATTACATCTTGTCTGTTGTGACTTTTGCGAGGAGTTTGTGTGCAGACGGATGGATGGAAGGACAAACTGTGGAGATGAAGCTGCAGTTATGAACAGAGGTCTCTGCTCAACAAAGTGGCACAATTTAATTTCTGTGGCAAGAACTGCACGGCTGCGATAGACTCGGTAATGAAACCTCTCAGCTTTAAGTTCTGTCTACTTTATATTCACAAAGAGAAACGAGCGAGGCAGCCATTGTGGAGACATGCAAATACACTGATCTCTTTAATATGAGCTTCACCCAATTGGATGCCGACTTTGACAAGCAGAACAAATGCCCCACGAGCACAAACATATGCAGGTCAGGAGGAGTGGCGCTTGATGGCCAAGGCAGAATTCAACTTTCTTTATCCTCTTTTCAACGCCGGCAGTCACATTCTGCCTGTTCGCTTACTGTTAAATTAGTCATCTGAGATTAGAGACGGCTTAAGGAAGAAAAGTTTTCCCTCGAAAGTTGATAACACTTTTGCAACTTTATGTATATAGAGGCCTACTAAACATATGCAAAAATGAAAAAAAAAAGTGGGGAAGTTAGTCTTTTTTGGGAAAGTCTCAGACATTTCTGTCAGATATAAGGACTCAAGTTTCAGACTTGTACTCGCACACACAGTAACTTCAGAGTTACGGGCCGGCTACATTGCACATGTAAGGTATGCGGCTCTGACGTTCCAACACAAATTTAGGAAACTGGCAACAATAAAACACAAGAGCAGCGTAGCAGTGTGTATGGGTTAGGGTTAGGGAAAGAAATCATCATGATGAATGCTGTGGTGGGTTAGGGTTAGGGTAAGGGGGTAATAACCACGATCATCAAGTGATGATCCTTAACCAATAGCTGTTGCAAGTGGCAACAGCCACAGCACATACACTATACAAATGTTTGCACTTTGTATATACAACCCTCTGTGTGCACATTGTCTTCTGTCACGGTGCAAAATTTTGAAATTTTTTTTTTAGCATAGTCTGTTGATGGCATGCTAACTAAAGCGGGTGGGAACAGTACTTTCCATTTTGCAATGTCCCTCTTTGCCTACTTGTCAGACGGCTGAAATTTCATGCAACGACATACCCAAATTAAAAGTGGTACAGCTCCCGTATACTTTGACACTCTGGGATGTGCCTGATATCATTGGAAAGGAAACACTCTCAAGTTTTTGTTCCAAGTGTCAGGGTGATTAGGGTTAGGGTTAGGGGGGGGGGTTAGGAAAAGAACTCATCATGATGATGAATGCTGTCGCTGTAAGCGACAGCATGAGAGTACACACCATTGAACCATCAGCATATCCCGTCATCCTCACCTCTCATTCAGACCATGCGGATATGTAGTGCCCAGTAACTGTATCCATATTTTTTCGGCTCTTCTTCTCTGAGCCATAGACCATTTCGGGTTACCTTGTAACACTGTAGCCCTTAAGTTATCCCATCCATGGTCTATAAAATGTTTCACCAAGAATGTATGTGTAGATTTTTGTCGGGTAATGTTATACCTATGTTGTGTAAACCTTGTTAACAATGTATTACCGGTCTCACCTACATATTGCACTCCACAACGCTTACAGTAAATCAGATACACACAATTTTGGGAGTGAGGACCAGCATTTTTCTGTGTGTGAAAAACATTATTATTATGCTTGTTGCGCACCCAAGTGAGGTGCTTAAAAAATTCCCCACGTCCAATAGGTTTAGGAGCAGAAAAAGGTGCAATTCTAGCTCTGACCAACATGTCCTGTAGGTTTAGATTTTTCTTGAAAGCTGCAATAATCCTATGATTTTGTAAATGCTGGCTGTTACTCACAAAGTTTTTGAAGTTATTTTTGATCACTCTAATCAATTTGACTGTTGATGGGGAATATGTGGTGACCACCGGCAAGACAGAGCCCACAACAATGGGTTTAGTCTGTTGAAAAGATCT
The DNA here is from genome assembly GCA_023631565.1 of Gymnocephalus cernua. Lineage (NCBI taxonomy): Eukaryota > Metazoa > Chordata > Actinopteri > Perciformes > Percidae > Gymnocephalus > Gymnocephalus cernua. Next base: position 38,203,860 of record CM042435.1, read on the forward strand.
CAAAACTCCACGTAACATGGTCCTAGAGTACCCCCTAGTGGTCAAAGTTGAAAACAGGATTTTCACAGCCTCTTTGAAATCTTGAATTCTAGTACAGATCCTATGAAATCTGAGGAGTTGCGATTTTACTAATCCAGCATAGGTGTGCTTAGGATGGAAACTAGATTTAAACAATAGGCTGTGAGTATCCGTTTCCTTGAAGAACACTTTAATATCTAGTCTCAAACTGTCTTTAAAGCTAGGGCCTTTAAATGTACTTGTATCCAAAAAATCCACAGAGGCTGCACTAAAAGTTGACTTTACTTTTATGGAAGAATTATGATTGTTTAGAGTGAATAAAAACTCTTCAAAGTCCTCCTTTGAGTGATGCCAGACTCCCCAAATGTCATCAAGGAATCTGTAGTAGTGCAAAGGTCGCTTAGAGCAGGCATTTAATGCCCCCTGCTCCCATTCTGCCATAAATATGTTGGCGTAACTCGGCGCGAAGCGTTTTCCCATTGCAGTCCCCTTAATTTGTAAATAAAATTGTCCATCAAATTCAAAATCGTTTCTGGTCAAATTAATTTCCAATAATTGCAGAATTTCCTTATCCGGTCTTTTGGAATTTGGGTACTTTAGAAATATATTCTTTATGGATTGCAAGCCCTGTTGTATATCTATGTTGGTATACAGACTATCGATGTCAAGAGTGAAGAGAAAGGCATCAAGGGGGACCTCGATCTTTTTTATCCTATCAATGAAATCATATGTATCCTTTAAGTAGCTATCATGCAGTATAGAGAGTGGATTTATGTAGTGATCAATGAATTCGGCCGTGGCATATGTCTCACTGCTACAGTCTGAGACTATAGGTCTACCAGGTGGAATCAGGTGAGGTTTGCTCCAGGCTGATTTAGCCTTATGGATCTTTGGCAACATGTAGAAAAACCTCTGTCTCGGAACACAATCGCCCTGAAGATATAATTTTTGCTTATTATTAATAAATTTCTTATCATGTAATGCCTTAATAATTTTGTCCACTAAAGGTATAGTATCTTTATATATTGGTCCTTCAAGTTTTGTATAATATGTTTTTTCATTAAGTTGTCTGTAACCTTCAAACAGGTACTGGTCGCGGTCCATCAGCACAACTGCACTGCCCTTATCGGCTTTTTTGATGATTATATTCTTATTCTTTTGGAGTGAGGTAAGTGCTTCTATTTCATATTTATTTAAATTGGGTTTAACCCATTCAATCTTAAAGTTTTTTTGGAAATGCTGGATATCAGTTTTAATCAGTCTTGTTATTTCAGGAGGCAGTTGTGCATCAGGTGGCGACCAAGTCGATTTTGGAGTGAAGGGTGGACAGTCTGACTCAGATTTATGTTCATAATATGTAGCCAATTTAAGTCTCCTGTGATATTGCTGGATGTCAAACCTCACCTGATTCCTGACATTCTTGCTATTCTGGTTACACACAGATGGAATGAAGTTCAGGCCCCTGCTCAAAAGGGAGAGCTGTGCTGCTGTTGGAATAAAACATTTACATAAGTTAACAACATTTTTATCCCCCGTATGTGGATTGAGGTTCACGGGGACCTCTAATTTAAATATTCCCGCCAGTGGTGCAGCATGCGTGCTGCTGTGGTACGGGTCCAGTGAATGCCATCTCTGTCAGTGACATAACTGTTCCTGGGCAAATGTGGAATGTGGGCGTGGTTGGCCGTAATGTAATTGTTCAGTAGTCTGAGGTTTTCCTGTTCCTTATGAGGAAGAGCTCGTGAAAAATTGACCAGTGGGATTAGAATGTGAGCTCGGGGAAAAGCTAGTCTGGCCATTCGAATAGCCCTTTGCAGTTGTTTAATCAAGGTCTTTTCGGGATTTTGGGCCCTGTTGTTTAACCCAAATGACAAGATCAGTTTCTCTACATTCGTGGAGACTGCAGTCTTTGCGAGCATCGCCTCTGCATGGCGAAAAGTAGCTCCTGGAAAGCTATCAATCTGTAGATTAGTTTCTGGAAAAGCTGGGAATCTGGAGGCATTGGAGTCACCCATTATGACCCATTTTTTGTGAGCGACAAAGTTCCAGGCGGTCATTTTTTTCTGTGTAGGTGCATGTCGGAATGGCCTGCTGGTTGGTGATCCTATCACAGGTGGGGTAAATTGTAACTGGCTCTGTAACAACTCACGTGTGTGGGGGGCTGAAAGAGTAAGCCTCCTTTGGGGTCGTGCAGCATCAGTTGTGGTGCTGCTCTCTGAAGTGGTACCCCTCTGAGTAGTGTGGGTCGGTTCCTCGTCCAGTGTGAGGTCACAGCTTGGATCCTCTAGTGGCAGTTCTGTGATCTCAGGCTCCAGAGGTGAAGGACAGTGGGTGGAGCGATCACCTGGCAATCTGCGGCTGGGCCTCTGTTCCCTCGGGGTGGTCTGCACTATAGGAAGGACAGGAGAGAGAGGGGGGAGAGAAAAGGGAGAAGTGGGGGGGATGGAGAAAGGGGGAGGGAGGCGGGAGGAGGAGGGGGGTGTATTTTGGTCTGCTCTTGCTTCACTAGGCCTGTCAGGAGTCCAGTCACCACTCCCTTCCGTCATTGTGCCCGTTGTTGTGAAGCGTGGCCCAGATGGCGGTGCAGCCCTGATTAGGGACTGCTGCTCTCTAGGTGGGGCATGGACCTCTGCTGACACCATGAGCGTTCGTGTCACAGGTACAGTTCTCTGTGGCTCTGTGTGTGCCGCAATAGTTTGTGGCACCTCAACTGTAGTCGCGGTCTGTGTGACAGGCATTTCTGGGGGCCTGCGTGGAGTGGTGTGGATCTGGATGTGTGCAGGTGACTGCAGTGATCTGGTAGCGGTAGGACCGTCCCTCTGCGTTTCTGTCTGTGTACTCTCAGTGTTTGGTGTTTGTGTAGTATCAGTATTGCGGGGCTGCTCACCTGTGTTAGCAGGAAACGTTTCCAAAAGTCTCCTGTAGACTTTGTCTAATGATTCCTGTTTGAGCCTAAGACCCAGCTGACTGCGCGCCCATGCAACTGCAATGTCATAGTTTTTCCTCCATTCTGCCCCTGAGAGTTGGACTAATATTTGCAAATTGTCCTCAATGTTCACCCGGTAATGGTCTTCTAAAATGATCAATGTGGTCTGGGCCCAATATCTTGCATTACCGTCAATCAGGGTTACTGTGTTGGCAGTTGGAGATGCTGGCTTTATGACTGTTGCCAGGTTCTGGGTCATTTTAGCGATGGAAGCAGGTGGTTCATTAGCTGTAACATTTGCCAAATGATGCGTGGCTTTAATAAGCCTATAAATGACTTTTGTTCTCATGCTAAAGTCACTATCACTGGTATCGTGTCTGTTCATAGGGGTGGCAGCCCGTTTTTTCACCCACCTCTGATAGTGTCTGTTTGTGTTGGTAGAAAACACCTGTTGTGGGAAGCGGCGTCCACCAGTGGACCTCTGTTGGCGTTGTGATCCATTGAAACGGGAATTCCAGCCGTCCTGACTGGAACGTCCCGTTCTGTGGTTGGTGTAGTCTGTGTCACGGTTGAAACTGCGGGTTCTGTAGTTGGTTTGGCGGCTGTGATGGTAGTTTCCTCTACGGCTCTGCTGCGGCCCTCGAGCGGGTCCCGTCCGACGGCCCTGCCTCGTCACCGCAGCATAGCTCTGGTGGTAGCGGTCCGGCTGGCGGTAGGTATGGTCGTAAGAGTTCTGTCTTACCGATTGAGTTGTTGGAAATCGGTCCCTGTTACGGACTCTCTTGTAGTTTACTGTTTGCCAGTTATCCCCGTCAAAGCGGGCGGCCGCCATAATTGCTCCGAGCTACGGAGCAGAGTGAAAAAACTAACTCAATAAACTGAAAACTATCTCAAAAAGGAAAGAGACGTGATGGTCTAAGTTATGAAAATTTATTCAAGCAACGTTTCGACTGCAAAAGTAGTCTTTTTCAAGCTAATAACTTACAGCTGCGCCATTTTTCTCTCCACAGACAACAACGTGAATGCAGTGGTGAAAAGACCGGGATTCAACAGGAAGTAGTACACAACAGTTTTCATTTCCTGTCGGCCCTTCACAAAAAAGGTTCTTCAAGAGTAAGAAAGGACGCCCCTTCAAAATAAAAGCATATAAATGAATGTAAGCCTGCAAGACCATACCAGTGTGCAAAGCAATAGCTTCAATTCTTCACATGTAAAATTAAGGATACCCAATCCATGTAAAGTTGTCGTATAATGAATTTGGTAAGGTAAGTATCAAGAAAAGACAATATTAAGGTTAAATGCAGTGCCAAAAGGCCATGGTAAGTATATGATTCCAATTTAATTAGGGTTTAAGTTGAAGGACAGGTATCCTTAAATGATCCCAATGTGGATAGGTTTTGGATCAAATACAGGTAAGTGCTTAATAATAGTACCAATATGGTTAGGTTTTGGATCCAATACAGGTAAGTACTTAATAATAGTTCGAATGTGGTTAGGTTTTGGATGGGTTAGGGTTAGGGTTAGGGTTAGGGTTAGGGTTAGGGTTAGGTTAGAGGAGGGTAGACCTACACCGAGGTGTGTGGGCAGGTCTAGGGCACTCACCACAAACCTTAAGACAAGATCCACAGTGGTCCCCACTGTTCCTCCACGAGCCCGTCTTAAACCACAACAGTGTATAGTTTTAAACATCAAGAATTCCCTTTAATCAGAAGGCTAAAAAGCATTTGGTTAGGAAACTTTAGGCTATGGTTAGGCCAAAAAGCACCTGGTTATGGTAAGGCTATAAAGCACTTGGTCATGTTTAGGCTAAAAAGCACTAGGTTATGTTAACGCTAAAAAGCACTTGGTTATGTTTGGGCTAAAAAGCACTAGGTCATGTTAAGGCTAAAAAGCACTTGGTTATGTTTTAGGCTAAAATGCACTTGGTTATGGTTAGGTTAAGAAACCTAATTTTCGGTTATGTCCTATTAAATGACATACTGTCCTTTAATCTGTCTAAAATAGATTGTATTATGAATAGTAGGACACATCATCAGTAGTGGACCTCAGAGTCATCAGGTGTTTCGGCCATTATCACTATACACCTTCCTCCAAGGGCGGCCCTCCAGTGGTTGATCAGACCCCGGAGTGTGTCCCATAGCCAATTGAAAATCCATTTTAAGGTTAAAACTCTTTGTAAAGGTATATTAGTATTGCTCTTTAGTTAAGGTCTAGGTATAATAATACCTTAGTATTAAAGTCCTCAATATTATGTTTAAAATAACATTAATATTGCAATGAAAATAGTCATCATATATGATAGTTTAAAATATATTTAAAGAAATATATATCTCACTCACCATACGATAACCTTGAATCTCTGTAAACAGAATCCATCCAAGCCATGTACTCGCTTCCTGTGTTCCATACACCGCTCAACTACAGGAGGCACCGTGAAGATCCAAAAGGATGTGGACAGGCTGTGCTCTGATGTCTTCACCTGCACTAGTCCGTTGTGTCATGGTTTAAACCTTTGATGCCTTGAAAAAGGGCCTTAAAGTGTGAAAAGAACACTAGGAAGGACATACATGGCAATGTGAATCCAATAGGTGTCGATGAGACGTTAGTATCATGGTGAAAAGTGAGTAAAAGGTTACAAGTGGGTGAAAATATCACTTTAATCCACTTCTTTTATGCATATATGGGCGTGGATAAAGCCTATTATGCTCTGATAGCCCTGTAGAGGGTTTTAAAAGTATGGAATAAAGCTGGAATTGAATGAAAAATCCACTGAATACAATCATGGAAGTCATGTGGCTATAGGATGGCTTGGAACAGTAAACAAACTGCTTAAATGGCATTTGTGGGCGTGGCTTAGAGCTCCCAAAGCCGCAACTCTGCCTTACAAGGTCTTAGAGGTTTGTGAAGTTAGCCGTGCTTGTCTTTGCTCCTTGACAGCCAGCAGTGAGTGAAACCTCAAGCTCATATTGCTCTGCTACAGCAGGTAGGAACCAAAAAGACCACAGTAAGCCACATTGCCAGCAAGCATCCGTCACTAGTCCAGTAAACTGCAAAACATGCATGAGATGTATATTCCTCCTCCATAACTCTAATGATTGCACTCAGCCAGGATGTTTTAAACTTTGGTGAGATGGATTATAGTGCTTCAAATTTGGCCCAAAGACCTTTGGTTAAAGCTGTAGAGATGGAGGGGGGCGTACCACGGAGACCACGTGGGTTTAGCCTAGAAACAGAAGCCAAGGCGTACCACGGAGGCCACGTGGGATTAGCCTAAAATTGGAGGTGGTGGCATAACCACGGAGACCACGTGGGTTTAGCCTAAAATTGGAGGTGGAGGCATTACCACGGAGACCACATGGGTTTAGCCTAAAATTGGAGGTGGAGGCATTACCACGGAGACCACGTGGGTTTAGCCTAAAATTGGAGGTGGAAGCATTACCACGGAGACCACGTGGGTTTAGCCTAAAATAGGAGGTGGAGGCATTACCACGGAGACCACATGGGTTTAGCCAGAAAAAGTCAAAAGACAGTTAAGATAAGGCCAAAAGCTCTCTGGGTAGGGTTATGTTGAAAACCAATTGGTTATGGTAAGGCTAAGAAGCACTTGGCTAGGCATAGGTTATTAAAAACCTAGTAATGGTAAGGCTAAAAAGCATTCGGTTAGGTTAAAAAACCGTAGGTTATGGTAAGGCTAAACAGCACTCAATTATGGTTAGGCTAAAAAGCACTTAGTTATAGTGAAAGAAAGGTATCGTGTTGGACACAGAGGGGGTTGTGGTTGCTTAAGATAGGGTACTGGCCAGGGTAGGTTAGAGGAGGGTAGACCTACACCGAGGTGTGTGGGCAGGTCTAGGGCACTCACCACAAACCTTAAGACAAGATCCACAGTGGTCCCCACTGTTCCTCCACGAGCCCGTCTTAAACCACAACAGTGTATAGTTTTAAACATCAAGAATTCCCTTTAATCAGAAGGCTAAAAAGCATTTGGTTAGGAAACTTTAGGCTATGGTTAGGCCAAAAAGCACCTGGTTATGGTAAGGCTATAAAGCACTTGGTCATGTTTAGGCTAAAAAGCACTAGGTTATGTTAACGCTAAAAAGCACTTGGTTATGTTTGGGCTAAAAAGCACTAGGTCATGTTAAGGCTAAAAAGCACTTGGTTATGTTTTAGGCTAAAATGCACTTGGTTATGGTTAGGTTAAGAAACCTAATTTTCGGTTATGTCCTATTAAATGACATACTGTCCTTTAATCTGTCTAAAATAGATTGTATTATGAATAGTAGGACACATCATCAGTAGTGGACCTCAGAGTCATCAGGTGTTTCGGCCATTATCACTATACACCTTCCTCCAAGGGCGGCCCTCCAGTGGTTGATCAGACCCCGGAGTGTGTCCCATAGCCAATTGAAAATCCATTTTAAGGTTAAAACTCTTTGTAAAGGTATATTAGTATTGCTCTTTAGTTAAGGTCTAGGTATAATAATACCTTAGTATTAAAGTCCTCAATATTATGTTTAAAATAACATTAATATTGCAATGAAAATAGTCATCATATATGATAGTTTAAAATATATTTAAAGAAATATATATCTCACTCACCATACGATAACCTTGAATCTCTGTAAACAGAATCCATCCAAGCCATGTACTCGCTTCCTGTGTTCCATACACCGCTCAACTACAGGAGGCACCGTGAAGATCCAAAAGGATGTGGACAGGCTGTGCTCTGATGTCTTCACCTGCACTAGTCCGTTGTGTCATGGTTTAAACCTTTGATGCCTTGAAAAAGGGCCTTAAAGTGTGAAAAGAACACTAGGAAGGACATACATGGCAATGTGAATCCAATAGGTGTCGATGAGACGTTAGTATCATGGTGAAAAGTGAGTAAAAGGTTACAAGTGGGTGAAAATATCACTTTAATCCACTTCTTTTATGCATATATGGGCGTGGATAAAGCCTATTATGCTCTGATAGCCCTGTAGAGGGTTTTAAAAGTATGGAATAAAGCTGGAATTGAATGAAAAATCCACTGAATACAATCATGGAAGTCATGTGGCTATAGGATGGCTTGGAACAGTAAACAAACTGCTTAAATGGCATTTGTGGGCGTGGCTTAGAGCTCCCAAAGCCGCAACTCTGCCTTACAAGGTCTTAGAGGTTTGTGAAGTTAGCCGTGCTTGTCTTTGCTCCTTGACAGCCAGCAGTGAGTGAAACCTCAAGCTCATATTGCTCTGCTACAGCAGGTAGGAACCAAAAAGACCACAGTAAGCCACATTGCCAGCAAGCATCCGTCACTAGTCCAGTAAACTGCAAAACATGCATGAGATGTATATTCCTCCTCCATAACTCTAATGATTGCACTCAGCCAGGATGTTTTAAACTTTGGTGAGATGGATTATAGTGCTTCAAATTTGGCCCAAAGACCTTTGGTTAAAGCTGTAGAGATGGAGGGGGGCGTACCACGGAGACCACGTGGGTTTAGCCTAGAAACAGAAGCCAAGGCGTACCACGGAGGCCACGTGGGATTAGCCTAAAATTGGAGGTGGTGGCATAACCACGGAGACCACGTGGGTTTAGCCTAAAATTGGAGGTGGAGGCATTACCACGGAGACCACATGGGTTTAGCCTAAAATTGGAGGTGGAGGCATTACCACGGAGACCACGTGGGTTTAGCCTAAAATTGGAGGTGGAAGCATTACCACGGAGACCACGTGGGTTTAGCCTAAAATAGGAGGTGGAGGCATTACCACGGAGACCACATGGGTTTAGCCAGAAAAAGTCAAAAGACAGTTAAGATAAGGCCAAAAGCTCTCTGGGTAGGGTTATGTTGAAAACCAATTGGTTATGGTAAGGCTAAGAAGCACTTGGCTAGGCATAGGTTATTAAAAACCTAGTAATGGTAAGGCTAAAAAGCATTCGGTTAGGTTAAAAAACCGTAGGTTATGGTAAGGCTAAACAGCACTCAATTATGGTTAGGCTAAAAAGCACTTAGTTATAGTGAAAGAAAGGTATCGTGTTGGACACAGAGGGGGTTGTGGTTGCTTAAGATAGGGTACTGGCCAGGGTAGGTTAGAGGAGGGTAGACCTACACCGAGGTGTGTGGGCAGGTCTAGGGCACTCACCACAAACCTTAAGACAAGATCCACAGTGGTCCCCACTGTTCCTCCACGAGCCCGTCTTAAACCACAACAGTGTATAGTTTTAAACATCAAGAATTCCCTTTAATCAGAAGGCTAAAAAGCATTTGGTTAGGAAACTTTAGGCTATGGTTAGGCCAAAAAGCACCTGGTTATGGTAAGGCTATAAAGCACTTGGTCATGTTTAGGCTAAAAAGCACTAGGTTATGTTAACGCTAAAAAGCACTTGGTTATGTTTGGGCTAAAAAGCACTAGGTCATGTTAAGGCTAAAAAGCACTTGGTTATGTTTTAGGCTAAAATGCACTTGGTTATGGTTAGGTTAAGAAACCTAATTTTCGGTTATGTCCTATTAAATGACATACTGTCCTTTAATCTGTCTAAAATAGATTGTATTATGAATAGTAGGACACATCATCAGTAGTGGACCTCAGAGTCATCAGGTGTTTCGGCCATTATCACTATACACCTTCCTCCAAGGGCGGCCCTCCAGTGGTTGATCAGACCCCGGAGTGTGTCCCATAGCCAATTGAAAATCCATTTTAAGGTTAAAACTCTTTGTAAAGGTATATTAGTATTGCTCTTTAGTTAAGGTCTAGGTATAATAATACCTTAGTATTAAAGTCCTCAATATTATGTTTAAAATAACATTAATATTGCAATGAAAATAGTCATCATATATGATAGTTTAAAATATATTTAAAGAAATATATATCTCACTCACCATACGATAACCTTGAATCTCTGTAAACAGAATCCATCCAAGCCATGTACTCGCTTCCTGTGTTCCATACACCGCTCAACTACAGGAGGCACCGTGAAGATCCAAAAGGATGTGGACAGGCTGTGCTCTGATGTCTTCACCTGCACTAGTCCGTTGTGTCATGGTTTAAACCTTTGATGCCTTGAAAAAGGGCCTTAAAGTGTGAAAAGAACACTAGGAAGGACATACATGGCAATGTGAATCCAATAGGTGTCGATGAGACGTTAGTATCATGGTGAAAAGTGAGTAAAAGGTTACAAGTGGGTGAAAATATCACTTTAATCCACTTCTTTTATGCATATATGGGCGTGGATAAAGCCTATTATGCTCTGATAGCCCTGTAGAGGGTTTTAAAAGTATGGAATAAAGCTGGAATTGAATGAAAAATCCACTGAATACAATCATGGAAGTCATGTGGCTATAGGATGGCTTGGAACAGTAAACAAACTGCTTAAATGGCATTTGTGGGCGTGGCTTAGAGCTCCCAAAGCCGCAACTCTGCCTTACAAGGTCTTAGAGGTTTGTGAAGTTAGCCGTGCTTGTCTTTGCTCCTTGACAGCCAGCAGTGAGTGAAACCTCAAGCTCATATTGCTCTGCTACAGCAGGTAGGAACCAAAAAGACCACAGTAAGCCACATTGCCAGCAAGCATCCGTCACTAGTCCAGTAAACTGCAAAACATGCATGAGATGTATATTCCTCCTCCATAACTCTAATGATTGCACTCAGCCAGGATGTTTTAAACTTTGGTGAGATGGATTATAGTGCTTCAAATTTGGCCCAAAGACCTTTGGTTAAAGCTGTAGAGATGGAGGGGGGCGTACCACGGAGACCACGTGGGTTTAGCCTAGAAACAGAAGCCAAGGCGTACCACGGAGGCCACGTGGGATTAGCCTAAAATTGGAGGTGGTGGCATAACCACGGAGACCACGTGGGTTTAGCCTAAAATTGGAGGTGGAGGCATTACCACGGAGACCACATGGGTTTAGCCTAAAATTGGAGGTGGAGGCATTACCACGGAGACCACGTGGGTTTAGCCTAAAATTGGAGGTGGAAGCATTACCACGGAGACCACGTGGGTTTAGCCTAAAATAGGAGGTGGAGGCATTACCACGGAGACCACATGGGTTTAGCCAGAAAAAGTCAAAAGACAGTTAAGATAAGGCCAAAAGCTCTCTGGGTAGGGTTATGTTGAAAACCAATTGGTTATGGTAAGGCTAAGAAGCACTTGGCTAGGCATAGGTTATTAAAAACCTAGTAATGGTAAGGCTAAAAAGCATTCGGTTAGGTTAAAAAACCGTAGGTTATGGTAAGGCTAAACAGCACTCAATTATGGTTAGGCTAAAAAGCACTTAGTTATAGTGAAAGAAAGGTATCGTGTTGGACACAGAGGGGGTTGTGGTTGCTTAAGATAGGGTACTGGCCAGGGTAGGTTAGAGGAGGGTAGACCTACACCGAGGTGTGTGGGCAGGTCTAGGGCACTCACCACAAACCTTAAGACAAGATCCACAGTGGTCCCCACTGTTCCTCCACGAGCCCGTCTTAAACCACAACAGTGTATAGTTTTAAACATCAAGAATTCCCTTTAATCAGAAGGCTAAAAAGCATTTGGTTAGGAAACTTTAGGCTATGGTTAGGCCAAAAAGCACCTGGTTATGGTAAGGCTATAAAGCACTTGGTCATGTTTAGGCTAAAAAGCACTAGGTTATGTTAACGCTAAAAAGCACTTGGTTATGTTTGGGCTAAAAAGCACTAGGTCATGTTAAGGCTAAAAAGCACTTGGTTATGTTTTAGGCTAAAATGCACTTGGTTATGGTTAGGTTAAGAAACCTAATTTTCGGTTATGTCCTATTAAATGACATACTGTCCTTTAATCTGTCTAAAATAGATTGTATTATGAATAGTAGGACACATCATCAGTAGTGGACCTCAGAGTCATCAGGTGTTTCGGCCATTATCACTATACACCTTCCTCCAAGGGCGGCCCTCCAGTGGTTGATCAGACCCCGGAGTGTGTCCCATAGCCAATTGAAAATCCATTTTAAGGTTAAAACTCTTTGTAAAGGTATATTAGTATTGCTCTTTAGTTAAGGTCTAGGTATAATAATACCTTAGTATTAAAGTCCTCAATATTATGTTTAAAATAACATTAATATTGCAATGAAAATAGTCATCATATATGATAGTTTAAAATATATTTAAAGAAATATATATCTCACTCACCATACGATAACCTTGAATCTCTGTAAACAGAATCCATCCAAGCCATGTACTCGCTTCCTGTGTTCCATACACCGCTCAACTACAGGAGGCACCGTGAAGATCCAAAAGGATGTGGACAGGCTGTGCTCTGATGTCTTCACCTGCACTAGTCCGTTGTGTCATGGTTTAAACCTTTGATGCCTTGAAAAAGGGCCTTAAAGTGTGAAAAGAACACTAGGAAGGACATACATGGCAATGTGAATCCAATAGGTGTCGATGAGACGTTAGTATCATGGTGAAAAGTGAGTAAAAGGTTACAAGTGGGTGAAAATATCACTTTAATCCACTTCTTTTATGCATATATGGGCGTGGATAAAGCCTATTATGCTCTGATAGCCCTGTAGAGGGTTTTAAAAGTATGGAATAAAGCTGGAATTGAATGAAAAATCCACTGAATACAATCATGGAAGTCATGTGGCTATAGGATGGCTTGGAACAGTAAACAAACTGCTTAAATGGCATTTGTGGGCGTGGCTTAGAGCTCCCAAAGCCGCAACTCTGCCTTACAAGGTCTTAGAGGTTTGTGAAGTTAGCCGTGCTTGTCTTTGCTCCTTGACAGCCAGCAGTGAGTGAAACCTCAAGCTCATATTGCTCTGCTACAGCAGGTAGGAACCAAAAAGACCACAGTAAGCCACATTGCCAGCAAGCATCCGTCACTAGTCCAGTAAACTGCAAAACATGCATGAGATGTATATTCCTCCTCCATAACTCTAATGATTGCACTCAGCCAGGATGTTTTAAACTTTGGTGAGATGGATTATAGTGCTTCAAATTTGGCCCAAAGACCTTTGGTTAAAGCTGTAGAGATGGAGGGGGGCGTACCACGGAGACCACGTGGGTTTAGCCTAGAAACAGAAGCCAAGGCGTACCACGGAGGCCACGTGGGATTAGCCTAAAATTGGAGGTGGTGGCATAACCACGGAGACCACGTGGGTTTAGCCTAAAATTGGAGGTGGAGGCATTACCACGGAGACCACATGGGTTTAGCCTAAAATTGGAGGTGGAGGCATTACCACGGAGACCACGTGGGTTTAGCCTAAAATTGGAGGTGGAAGCATTACCACGGAGACCACGTGGGTTTAGCCTAAAATAGGAGGTGGAGGCATTACTACGGAGACCACATGGGTTTAGCCAGAAAAAGTCAAAAGACAGTTAAGATAAGGCCAAAAGCTCTCTGGGTAGGGTTATGTTGAAAACCAATTGGTTATGGTAAGGCTAAGAAGCACTTGGCTAGGCATAGGTTATTAAAAACCTAGTAATGGTAAGGCTAAAAAGCATTCGGTTAGGTTAAAAAACCGTAGGTTATGGTAAGGCTAAACAGCACTCAATTATGGTTAGGCTAAAAAGCACTTAGTTATAGTGAAAGAAAGGTATCGTGTTGGACACAGAGGGGGTTGTGGTTGCTTAAGATAGGGTACTGGCCAGGGTAGGTTAGAGGAGGGTAGACCTACACCGAGGTGTGTGGGCAGGTCTAGGGCACTCACCACAAACCTTAAGACAAGATCCACAGTGGTCCCCACTGTTCCTCCACGAGCCCGTCTTAAACCACAACAGTGTATAGTTTTAAACATCAAGAATTCCCTTTAATCAGAAGGCTAAAAAGCATTTGGTTAGGAAACTTTAGGCTATGGTTAGGCCAAAAAGCACCTGGTTATGGTAAGGCTATAAAGCACTTGGTCATGTTTAGGCTAAAAAGCACTAGGTTATGTTAACGCTAAAAAGCACTTGGTTATGTTTGGGCTAAAAAGCACTAGGTCATGTTAAGGCTAAAAAGCACTTGGTTATGTTTTAGGCTAAAATGCACTTGGTTATGGTTAGGTTAAGAAACCTAATTTTCGGTTATGTCCTATTAAATGACATACTGTCCTTTAATCTGTCTAAAATAGATTGTATTATGAATAGTAGGACACATCATCAGTAGTGGACCTCAGAGTCATCAGGTGTTTCGGCCATTATCACTATACACCTTCCTCCAAGGGCGGCCCTCCAGTGGTTGATCAGACCCCGGAGTGTGTCCCATAGCCAATTGAAAATCCATTTTAAGGTTAAAACTCTTTGTAAAGGTATATTAGTATTGCTCTTTAGTTAAGGTCTAGGTATAATAATACCTTAGTATTAAAGTCCTCAATATTATGTTTAAAATAACATTAATATTGCAATGAAAATAGTCATCATATATGATAGTTTAAAATATATTTAAAGAAATATATATCTCACTCACCATACGATAACCTTGAATCTCTGTAAACAGAATCCATCCAAGCCATGTACTCGCTTCCTGTGTTCCATACACCGCTCAACTACAGGAGGCACCGTGAAGATCCAAAAGGATGTGGACAGGCTGTGCTCTGATGTCTTCACCTGCACTAGTCCGTTGTGTCATGGTTTAAACCTTTGATGCCTTGAAAAAGGGCCTTAAAGTGTGAAAAGAACACTAGGAAGGACATACATGGCAATGTGAATCCAATAGGTGTCGATGAGACGTTAGTATCATGGTGAAAAGTGAGTAAAAGGTTACAAGTGGGTGAAAATATCACTTTAATCCACTTCTTTTATGCATATATGGGCGTGGATAAAGCCTATTATGCTCTGATAGCCCTGTAGAGGGTTTTAAAAGTATGGAATAAAGCTGGAATTGAATGAAAAATCCACTGAATACAATCATGGAAGTCATGTGGCTATAGGATGGCTTGGAACAGTAAACAAACTGCTTAAATGGCATTTGTGGGCGTGGCTTAGAGCTCCCAAAGCCGCAACTCTGCCTTACAAGGTCTTAGAGGTTTGTGAAGTTAGCCGTGCTTGTCTTTGCTCCTTGACAGCCAGCAGTGAGTGAAACCTCAAGCTCATATTGCTCTGCTACAGCAGGTAGGAACCAAAAAGACCACAGTAAGCCACATTGCCAGCAAGCATCCGTCACTAGTCCAGTAAACTGCAAAACATGCATGAGATGTATATTCCTCCTCCATAACTCTAATGATTGCACTCAGCCAGGATGTTTTAAACTTTGGTGAGATGGATTATAGTGCTTCAAATTTGGCCCAAAGACCTTTGGTTAAAGCTGTAGAGATGGAGGGGGGCGTACCACGGAGACCACGTGGGTTTAGCCTAGAAACAGAAGCCAAGGCGTACCACGGAGGCCACGTGGGATTAGCCTAAAATTGGAGGTGGTGGCATAACCACGGAGACCACGTGGGTTTAGCCTAAAATTGGAGGTGGAGGCATTACCACGGAGACCACATGGGTTTAGCCTAAAATTGGAGGTGGAGGCATTACCACGGAGACCACGTGGGTTTAGCCTAAAATTGGAGGTGGAAGCATTACCACGGAGACCACGTGGGTTTAGCCTAAAATAGGAGGTGGAGGCATTACCACGGAGACCACATGGGTTTAGCCAGAAAAAGTCAAAAGACAGTTAAGATAAGGCCAAAAGCTCTCTGGGTAGGGTTATGTTGAAAACCAATTGGTTATGGTAAGGCTAAGAAGCACTTGGCTAGGCATAGGTTATTAAAAACCTAGTAATGGTAAGGCTAAAAAGCATTCGGTTAGGTTAAAAAACCGTAGGTTATGGTAAGGCTAAACAGCACTCAATTATGGTTAGGCTAAAAAGCACTTAGTTATAGTGAAAGAAAGGTATCGTGTTGGACACAGAGGGGGTTGTGGTTGCTTAAGATAGGGTACTGGCCAGGGTAGGTTAGAGGAGGGTAGACCTACACCGAGGTGTGTGGGCAGGTCTAGGGCACTCACCACAAACCTTAAGACAAGATCCACAGTGGTCCCCACTGTTCCTCCACGAGCCCGTCTTAAACCACAACAGTGTATAGTTTTAAACATCAAGAATTCCCTTTAATCAGAAGGCTAAAAAGCATTTGGTTAGGAAACTTTAGGCTATGGTTAGGCCAAAAAGCACCTGGTTATGGTAAGGCTATAAAGCACTTGGTCATGTTTAGGCTAAAAAGCACTAGGTTATGTTAACGCTAAAAAGCACTTGGTTATGTTTGGGCTAAAAAGCACTAGGTCATGTTAAGGCTAAAAAGCACTTGGTTATGTTTTAGGCTAAAATGCACTTGGTTATGGTTAGGTTAAGAAACCTAATTTTCGGTTATGTCCTATTAAATGACATACTGTCCTTTAATCTGTCTAAAATAGATTGTATTATGAATAGTAGGACACATCATCAGTAGTGGACCTCAGAGTCATCAGGTGTTTCGGCCATTATCACTATACACCTTCCTCCAAGGGCGGCCCTCCAGTGGTTGATCAGACCCCGGAGTGTGTCCCATAGCCAATTGAAAATCCATTTTAAGGTTAAAACTCTTTGTAAAGGTATATTAGTATTGCTCTTTAGTTAAGGTCTAGGTATAATAATACCTTAGTATTAAAGTCCTCAATATTATGTTTAAAATAACATTAATATTGCAATGAAAATAGTCATCATATATGATAGTTTAAAATATATTTAAAGAAATATATATCTCACTCACCATACGATAACCTTGAATCTCTGTAAACAGAATCCATCCAAGCCATGTACTCGCTTCCTGTGTTCCATACACCGCTCAACTACAGGAGGCACCGTGAAGATCCAAAAGGATGTGGACAGGCTGTGCTCTGATGTCTTCACCTGCACTAGTCCGTTGTGTCATGGTTTAAACCTTTGATGCCTTGAAAAAGGGCCTTAAAGTGTGAAAAGAACACTAGGAAGGACATACATGGCAATGTGAATCCAATAGGTGTCGATGAGACGTTAGTATCATGGTGAAAAGTGAGTAAAAGGTTACAAGTGGGTGAAAATATCACTTTAATCCACTTCTTTTATGCATATATGGGCGTGGATAAAGCCTATTATGCTCTGATAGCCCTGTAGAGGGTTTTAAAAGTATGGAATAAAGCTGGAATTGAATGAAAAATCCACTGAATACAATCATGGAAGTCATGTGGCTATAGGATGGCTTGGAACAGTAAACAAACTGCTTAAATGGCATTTGTGGGCGTGGCTTAGAGCTCCCAAAGCCGCAACTCTGCCTTACAAGGTCTTAGAGGTTTGTGAAGTTAGCCGTGCTTGTCTTTGCTCCTTGACAGCCAGCAGTGAGTGAAACCTCAAGCTCATATTGCTCTGCTACAGCAGGTAGGAACCAAAAAGACCACAGTAAGCCACATTGCCAGCAAGCATCCGTCACTAGTCCAGTAAACTGCAAAACATGCATGAGATGTATATTCCTCCTCCATAACTCTAATGATTGCACTCAGCCAGGATGTTTTAAACTTTGGTGAGATGGATTATAGTGCTTCAAATTTGGCCCAAAGACCTTTGGTTAAAGCTGTAGAGATGGAGGGGGGCGTACCACGGAGACCACGTGGGTTTAGCCTAGAAACAGAAGCCAAGGCGTACCACGGAGGCCACGTGGGATTAGCCTAAAATTGGAGGTGGTGGCATAACCACGGAGACCACGTGGGTTTAGCCTAAAATTGGAGGTGGAGGCATTACCACGGAGACCACATGGGTTTAGCCTAAAATTGGAGGTGGAGGCATTACCACGGAGACCACGTGGGTTTAGCCTAAAATTGGAGGTGGAAGCATTACCACGGAGACCACGTGGGTTTAGCCTAAAATAGGAGGTGGAGGCATTACCACGGAGACCACATGGGTTTAGCCAGAAAAAGTCAAAAGACAGTTAAGATAAGGCCAAAAGCTCTCTGGGTAGGGTTATGTTGAAAACCAATTGGTTATGGTAAGGCTAAGAAGCACTTGGCTAGGCATAGGTTATTAAAAACCTAGTAATGGTAAGGCTAAAAAGCATTCGGTTAGGTTAAAAAACCGTAGGTTATGGTAAGGCTAAACAGCACTCAATTATGGTTAGGCTAAAAAGCACTTAGTTATAGTGAAAGAAAGGTATCGTGTTGGACACAGAGGGGGTTGTGGTTGCTTAAGATAGGGTACTGGCCAGGGTAGGTTAGAGGAGGGTAGACCTACACCGAGGTGTGTGGGCAGGTCTAGGGCACTCACCACAAACCTTAAGACAAGATCCACAGTGGTCCCCACTGTTCCTCCACGAGCCCGTCTTAAACCACAACAGTGTATAGTTTTAAACATCAAGAATTCCCTTTAATCAGAAGGCTAAAAAGCATTTGGTTAGGAAACTTTAGGCTATGGTTAGGCCAAAAAGCACCTGGTTATGGTAAGGCTATAAAGCACTTGGTCATGTTTAGGCTAAAAAGCACTAGGTTATGTTAACGCTAAAAAGCACTTGGTTATGTTTGGGCTAAAAAGCACTAGGTCATGTTAAGGCTAAAAAGCACTTGGTTATGTTTTAGGCTAAAATGCACTTGGTTATGGTTAGGTTAAGAAACCTAATTTTCGGTTATGGGTTAGGGTTAGGGGGTTAGGGTTAGGGTTAGGGTTAGGGTTAGGGTTAGGGGTTAGGTTAGAGGAGGGTAGACCTACACCGAGGTGTGTGGGCAGGTCTAGGGCACTCACCACAAACCTTAAGACAAGATCCACAGTGGTCCCCACTGTTCCTCCACGAGCCCGTCTTAAACCACAACAGTGTATAGTTTTAAACATCAAGAATTCCCTTTAATCAGAAGGCTAAAAAGCATTTGGTTAGGAAACTTTAGGCTATGGTTAGGCCAAAAAGAACCTGGTTATGGTAAGGCTATAAAGCACTTGGTTATGTTTAGGCTAAAAAGCACTAGGTTATGTTAACGCTAAAAAGCACTTGGTTATGTTTGGGCTAAAAAGCACTAGGTCATGTTAAGGCTAAAAAGCACTTGGTTATGTTTAGGCTAAAAAGCACTTGGTTATGTTTTAGGCTAAAATGCACTTGGTTATGGTTAGGTTAAGAAACCTAATTTTTGGTTATGTCCTATTGAATGACATACTGTCCTTTAATCTGTCTAAAATAGATTGTATTATGAATAGTAGGACACATCATCAGTAGTGGACCTCAGAGTCATCAGGTGTTTCGGCCATTATCACTATACACCTTCCTCCAAGGGCGGCCCTCCAGTGGTTGATCAGACCCCGGAGTGTGTCCCATAGCCAATTGAAAATCCATTTTAAGGTTAAAACTCTTTGTAAAGGTATATTAGTATTGCTCTTTAGTTAAGGTCTAGGTATAATAATACCTTAGTATTAAAGTCCTCAATATTATGTTTAAAATAACATTAATATTGCAATGAAAATAGTCATCATATATGATAGTTTAAAATATATTTAAAGAAATATATATCTCACTCACCATACGATAACCTTGAATCTCTGTAAACAGAATCCATCCAAGCCATGTACTCGCTTCCTGTGTTCCATACACCGCTCAACTACAGGAGGCACCGTGAAGATCCAAAAGGATGTGGACAGGCTGTGCTCTGATGTCTTCACCTGCACTAGTCCGTTGTGTCATGGTTTAAACCTTTGATGCCTTGAAAAAGGGCCTTAAAGTGTGAAAAGAACACTAGGAAGGACATACTTGGCAATGTGAATCCAATAGGTGTCGATGAGACGTTAGTATCATGGTGAAAAGTGAGTAAAAGGTTACAAGTGGGTGAAAATATCACTTTAATCCACTTCTTTTATGCATATATGGGCGTGGATAAAGCCTATTATGCTCTGATAGCCATGTAGAGGGTTTTAAAAGTATGGAATAAAGCTGGAATTGAATGAAAAATCCACTGAATACAATCATGGAAGTCATGTGGCTATAGGATGGCTTGGAACAGTAAACAAACTGCTTAAATGGCATTTGTGGGCGTGGCTTAGAGCTCCCAAAGCCGCAACTCTGCCTTACAAGGTCTTAGAGGTTTGTGAAGTTAGCCGTGCTTGTCTTTGCTCCTTGACAGCCAGCAGTGAGTGAAACCTCAAGCTCATATTGCTCTGCTACAGCAGGTAGGAACCAACAAGACCACAGTAAGCCACATTGCCAGCAAGCATCCGTCACTAGTCCAGTAAACTGCAAAACATGCATGAGATGTATATTCCTCCTCCATAACTCTAATGATTGCACTCAGCCAGGATGTTTTAAACTTTGGTGAGATAGGTTATAGTGCTTCAAATTTGACCCAAAGACCTTTGGTTAAAGCTGTAGAGATGGAGGGGGGCGTACCACGGAGACCACGTGGGTTTAGCCTAGAAACAGAAGCCAAGGCGTACCACGGAGGCCACGTGGGATTAGCCTAAAATTGGAGGTGGTGGCATAACCACGGAGACCACGTGGGTTTAGCCTAAAATTGGAGGTGGAGGCATTACCACGGAGACCACATGGGCTTAGCCTAAAATTGGAGGTGGAGGCATTACCACGGAGACCACATGGGTTTAGCCTAAAATTGGAGGTGGAGGCATTACCACGGAGACCACGTGGGTTTAGCCTAAAATTGGAGGTGGAAGCATTACCACGGAGACCACGTGGGTTTAGCCTAAAATAGGAGGTGGAGGCATTACCACGGAGACCACATGGGTTTAGCCAGAAAAAGTCAAAAGACAGTTAAGATAAGGCCAAAAGCTCTCTGGGTAGGGTTATGTTGAAAACCAATTGGTTATGGTAAGGCTAAGAAGCACTTGGCTAGGCATAGGTTATTAAAAACCTAGTAATGGTAAGGCTAAAAAGCATTCGGTTAGGTTAATAAACCGTAGGTTATGGTAAGGCTAAACAGCACTCAATTATGGTTAGGCTAAAAAGCACTTAGTTATAGTGAAAGAAAGGTATCGTGTTGGACACAGAGGGGGTTGTGGTTGCTTAAGATAGGGTACTGGCCAGGGTAGGTTAGAGGAGGGTAGACCTACACCGAGGTGTGTGGGCAGGTCTAGGGCACTCACCACAAACCTTAAGACAAGATCCACAGTGGTCCCCACTGTTCCTCCACGAGCCCGTCTTAAACCACAACAGTGTATAGTTTTAAACATCAAGAATTCCCTTTAATCAGAAGGCTAAAAAGCATTTGGTTAGGAAACTTTAGGCTATGGTTAGGCCAAAAAGAACCTGGTTATGGTAAGGCTATAAAGCACTTGGTTATGTTTAGGCTAAAAAGCACTAGGTTATGTTAACGCTAAAAAGCACTTGGTTATGTTTGGGCTAAAAAGCACTAGGTCATGTTAAGGCTAAAAAGCACTTGGTTATGTTTAGGCTAAAAAGCACTTGGTTATGTTTTAGGCTAAAATGCACTTGGTTATGGTTAGGTTAAGAAACCTAATTTTTGGTTATGTCCTATTGAATGACATACTGTCCTTTAATCTGTCTAAAATAGATTGTATTATGAATAGTAGGACACATCATCAGTAGTGGACCTCAGAGTCATCAGGTGTTTCGGCCATTATCACTATACACCTTCCTCCAAGGGCGGCCCTCCAGTGGTTGATCAGACCCCGGAGTGTGTCCCATAGCCAATTGAAAATCCATTTTAAGGTTAAAACTCTTTGTAAAGGTATATTAGTATTGCTCTTTAGTTAAGGTCTAGGTATAATAATACCTTAGTATTAAAGTCCTCAATATTATGTTTAAAATAACATTAATATTGCAATGAAAATAGTCATCATATATGATAGTTTAAAATATATTTAAAGAAATATATATCTCACTCACCATACGATAACCTTGAATCTCTGTAAACAGAATCCATCCAAGCCATGTACTCGCTTCCTGTGTTCCATACACCGCTCAACTACAGGAGGCACCGTGAAGATCCAAAAGGATGTGGACAGGCTGTGCTCTGATGTCTTCACCTGCACTAGTCCGTTGTGTCATGGTTTAAACCTTTGATGCCTTGAAAAAGGGCCTTAAAGTGTGAAAAGAACACTAGGAAGGACATACTTGGCAATGTGAATCCAATAGGTGTCGATGAGACGTTAGTATCATGGTGAAAAGTGAGTAAAAGGTTACAAGTGGGTGAAAATATCACTTTAATCCACTTCTTTTATGCATATATGGGCGTGGATAAAGCCTATTATGCTCTGATAGCCATGTAGAGGGTTTTAAAAGTATGGAATAAAGCTGGAATTGAATGAAAAATCCACTGAATACAATCATGGAAGTCATGTGGCTATAGGATGGCTTGGAACAGTAAACAAACTGCTTAAATGGCATTTGTGGGCGTGGCTTAGAGCTCCCAAAGCCGCAACTCTGCCTTACAAGGTCTTAGAGGTTTGTGAAGTTAGCCGTGCTTGTCTTTGCTCCTTGACAGCCAGCAGTGAGTGAAACCTCAAGCTCATATTGCTCTGCTACAGCAGGTAGGAACCAACAAGACCACAGTAAGCCACATTGCCAGCAAGCATCCGTCACTAGTCCAGTAAACTGCAAAACATGCATGAGATGTATATTCCTCCTCCATAACTCTAATGATTGCACTCAGCCAGGATGTTTTAAACTTTGGTGAGATAGGTTATAGTGCTTCAAATTTGACCCAAAGACCTTTGGTTAAAGCTGTAGAGATGGAGGGGGGCGTACCACGGAGACCACGTGGGTTTAGCCTAGAAACAGAAGCCAAGGCGTACCACGGAGGCCACGTGGGATTAGCCTAAAATTGGAGGTGGTGGCATAACCACGGAGACCACGTGGGTTTAGCCTAAAATTGGAGGTGGAGGCATTACCACGGAGACCACATGGGCTTAGCCTAAAATTGGAGGTGGAGGCATTACCACGGAGACCACATGGGTTTAGCCTAAAATTGGAGGTGGAGGCATTACCACGGAGACCACGTGGGTTTAGCCTAAAATTGGAGGTGGAAGCATTACCACGGAGACCACGTGGGTTTAGCCTAAAATAGGAGGTGGAGGCATTACCACGGAGACCACATGGGTTTAGCCAGAAAAAGTCAAAAGACAGTTAAGATAAGGCCAAAAGCTCTCTGGGTAGGGTTATGTTGAAAACCAATTGGTTATGGTAAGGCTAAGAAGCACTTGGCTAGGCATAGGTTATTAAAAACCTAGTAATGGTAAGGCTAAAAAGCATTCGGTTAGGTTAATAAACCGTAGGTTATGGTAAGGCTAAACAGCACTCAATTATGGTTAGGCTAAAAAGCACTTAGTTATAGTGAAAGAAAGGTATCGTGTTGGACACAGAGGGGGTTGTGGTTGCTTAAGATAGGGTACTGGCCAGGGTAGGTTAGAGGAGGGTAGACCTACACCGAGGTGTGTGGGCAGGTCTAGGGCACTCACCACAAACCTTAAGACAAGATCCACAGTGGTCCCCACTGTTCCTCCACGAGCCCGTCTTAAACCACAACAGTGTATAGTTTTAAACATCAAGAATTCCCTTTAATCAGAAGGCTAAAAAGCATTTGGTTAGGAAACTTTAGGCTATGGTTAGGCCAAAAAGAACCTGGTTATGGTAAGGCTATAAAGCACTTGGTTATGTTTAGGCTAAAAAGCACTAGGTTATGTTAACGCTAAAAAGCACTTGGTTATGTTTGGGCTAAAAAGCACTAGGTCATGTTAAGGCTAAAAAGCACTTGGTTATGTTTAGGCTAAAAAGCACTTGGTTATGTTTTAGGCTAAAATGCACTTGGTTATGGTTAGGTTAAGAAACCTAATTTTTGGTTATGTCCTATTGAATGACATACTGTCCTTTAATCTGTCTAAAATAGATTGTATTATGAATAGTAGGACACATCATCAGTAGTGGACCTCAGAGTCATCAGGTGTTTCGGCCATTATCACTATACACCTTCCTCCAAGGGCGGCCCTCCAGTGGTTGATCAGACCCCGGAGTGTGTCCCATAGCCAATTGAAAATCCATTTTAAGGTTAAAACTCTTTGTAAAGGTATATTAGTATTGCTCTTTAGTTAAGGTCTAGGTATAATAATACCTTAGTATTAAAGTCCTCAATATTATGTTTAAAATAACATTAATATTGCAATGAAAATAGTCATCATATATGATAGTTTAAAATATATTTAAAGAAATATATATCTCACTCACCATACGATAACCTTGAATCTCTGTAAACAGAATCCATCCAAGCCATGTACTCGCTTCCTGTGTTCCATACACCGCTCAACTACAGGAGGCACCGTGAAGATCCAAAAGGATGTGGACAGGCTGTGCTCTGATGTCTTCACCTGCACTAGTCCGTTGTGTCATGGTTTAAACCTTTGATGCCTTGAAAAAGGGCCTTAAAGTGTGAAAAGAACACTAGGAAGGACATACTTGGCAATGTGAATCCAATAGGTGTCGATGAGACGTTAGTATCATGGTGAAAAGTGAGTAAAAGGTTACAAGTGGGTGAAAATATCACTTTAATCCACTTCTTTTATGCATATATGGGCGTGGATAAAGCCTATTATGCTCTGATAGCCATGTAGAGGGTTTTAAAAGTATGGAATAAAGCTGGAATTGAATGAAAAATCCACTGAATACAATCATGGAAGTCATGTGGCTATAGGATGGCTTGGAACAGTAAACAAACTGCTTAAATGGCATTTGTGGGCGTGGCTTAGAGCTCCCAAAGCCGCAACTCTGCCTTACAAGGTCTTAGAGGTTTGTGAAGTTAGCCGTGCTTGTCTTTGCTCCTTGACAGCCAGCAGTGAGTGAAACCTCAAGCTCATATTGCTCTGCTACAGCAGGTAGGAACCAACAAGACCACAGTAAGCCACATTGCCAGCAAGCATCCGTCACTAGTCCAGTAAACTGCAAAACATGCATGAGATGTATATTCCTCCTCCATAACTCTAATGATTGCACTCAGCCAGGATGTTTTAAACTTTGGTGAGATAGGTTATAGTGCTTCAAATTTGACCCAAAGACCTTTGGTTAAAGCTGTAGAGATGGAGGGGGGCGTACCACGGAGACCACGTGGGTTTAGCCTAGAAACAGAAGCCAAGGCGTACCACGGAGGCCACGTGGGATTAGCCTAAAATTGGAGGTGGTGGCATAACCACGGAGACCACGTGGGTTTAGCCTAAAATTGGAGGTGGAGGCATTACCACGGAGACCACATGGGCTTAGCCTAAAATTGGAGGTGGAGGCATTACCACGGAGACCACATGGGTTTAGCCTAAAATTGGAGGTGGAGGCATTACCACGGAGACCACGTGGGTTTAGCCTAAAATTGGAGGTGGAAGCATTACCACGGAGACCACGTGGGTTTAGCCTAAAATAGGAGGTGGAGGCATTACCACGGAGACCACATGGGTTTAGCCAGAAAAAGTCAAAAGACAGTTAAGATAAGGCCAAAAGCTCTCTGGGTAGGGTTATGTTGAAAACCAATTGGTTATGGTAAGGCTAAGAAGCACTTGGCTAGGCATAGGTTATTAAAAACCTAGTAATGGTAAGGCTAAAAAGCATTCGGTTAGGTTAATAAACCGTAGGTTATGGTAAGGCTAAACAGCACTCAATTATGGTTAGGCTAAAAAGCACTTAGTTATAGTGAAAGAAAGGTATCGTGTTGGACACAGAGGGGGTTGTGGTTGCTTAAGATAGGGTACTGGCCAGGGTAGGTTAGAGGAGGGTAGACCTACACCGAGGTGTGTGGGCAGGTCTAGGGCACTCACCACAAACCTTAAGACAAGATCCACAGTGGTCCCCACTGTTCCTCCACGAGCCCGTCTTAAACCACAACAGTGTATAGTTTTAAACATCAAGAATTCCCTTTAATCAGAAGGCTAAAAAGCATTTGGTTAGGAAACTTTAGGCTATGGTTAGGCCAAAAAGAACCTGGTTATGGTAAGGCTATAAAGCACTTGGTTATGTTTAGGCTAAAAAGCACTAGGTTATGTTAACGCTAAAAAGCACTTGGTTATGTTTGGGCTAAAAAGCACTAGGTCATGTTAAGGCTAAAAAGCACTTGGTTATGTTTAGGCTAAAAAGCACTTGGTTATGTTTTAGGCTAAAATGCACTTGGTTATGGTTAGGTTAAGAAACCTAATTTTTGGTTATGTCCTATTGAATGACATACTGTCCTTTAATCTGTCTAAAATAGATTGTATTATGAATAGTAGGACACATCATCAGTAGTGGACCTCAGAGTCATCAGGTGTTTCGGCCATTATCACTATACACCTTCCTCCAAGGGCGGCCCTCCAGTGGTTGATCAGACCCCGGAGTGTGTCCCATAGCCAATTGAAAATCCATTTTAAGGTTAAAACTCTTTGTAAAGGTATATTAGTATTGCTCTTTAGTTAAGGTCTAGGTATAATAATACCTTAGTATTAAAGTCCTCAATATTATGTTTAAAATAACATTAATATTGCAATGAAAATAGTCATCATATATGATAGTTTAAAATATATTTAAAGAAATATATATCTCACTCACCATACGATAACCTTGAATCTCTGTAAACAGAATCCATCCAAGCCATGTACTCGCTTCCTGTGTTCCATACACCGCTCAACTACAGGAGGCACCGTGAAGATCCAAAAGGATGTGGACAGGCTGTGCTCTGATGTCTTCACCTGCACTAGTCCGTTGTGTCATGGTTTAAACCTTTGATGCCTTGAAAAAGGGCCTTAAAGTGTGAAAAGAACACTAGGAAGGACATACTTGGCAATGTGAATCCAATAGGTGTCGATGAGACGTTAGTATCATGGTGAAAAGTGAGTAAAAGGTTACAAGTGGGTGAAAATATCACTTTAATCCACTTCTTTTATGCATATATGGGCGTGGATAAAGCCTATTATGCTCTGATAGCCATGTAGAGGGTTTTAAAAGTATGGAATAAAGCTGGAATTGAATGAAAAATCCACTGAATACAATCATGGAAGTCATGTGGCTATAGGATGGCTTGGAACAGTAAACAAACTGCTTAAATGGCATTTGTGGGCGTGGCTTAGAGCTCCCAAAGCCGCAACTCTGCCTTACAAGGTCTTAGAGGTTTGTGAAGTTAGCCGTGCTTGTCTTTGCTCCTTGACAGCCAGCAGTGAGTGAAACCTCAAGCTCATATTGCTCTGCTACAGCAGGTAGGAACCAACAAGACCACAGTAAGCCACATTGCCAGCAAGCATCCGTCACTAGTCCAGTAAACTGCAAAACATGCATGAGATGTATATTCCTCCTCCATAACTCTAATGATTGCACTCAGCCAGGATGTTTTAAACTTTGGTGAGATAGGTTATAGTGCTTCAAATTTGACCCAAAGACCTTTGGTTAAAGCTGTAGAGATGGAGGGGGGCGTACCACGGAGACCACGTGGGTTTAGCCTAGAAACAGAAGCCAAGGCGTACCACGGAGGCCACGTGGGATTAGCCTAAAATTGGAGGTGGTGGCATAACCACGGAGACCACGTGGGTTTAGCCTAAAATTGGAGGTGGAGGCATTACCACGGAGACCACATGGGCTTAGCCTAAAATTGGAGGTGGAGGCATTACCACGGAGACCACATGGGTTTAGCCTAAAATTGGAGGTGGAGGCATTACCACGGAGACCACGTGGGTTTAGCCTAAAATTGGAGGTGGAAGCATTACCACGGAGACCACGTGGGTTTAGCCTAAAATAGGAGGTGGAGGCATTACCACGGAGACCACATGGGTTTAGCCAGAAAAAGTCAAAAGACAGTTAAGATAAGGCCAAAAGCTCTCTGGGTAGGGTTATGTTGAAAACCAATTGGTTATGGTAAGGCTAAGAAGCACTTGGCTAGGCATAGGTTATTAAAAACCTAGTAATGGTAAGGCTAAAAAGCATTCGGTTAGGTTAATAAACCGTAGGTTATGGTAAGGCTAAACAGCACTCAATTATGGTTAGGCTAAAAAGCACTTAGTTATAGTGAAAGAAAGGTATCGTGTTGGACACAGAGGGGGTTGTGGTTGCTTAAGATAGGGTACTGGCCAGGGTAGGTTAGAGGAGGGTAGACCTACACCGAGGTGTGTGGGCAGGTCTAGGGCACTCACCACAAACCTTAAGACAAGATCCACAGTGGTCCCCACTGTTCCTCCACGAGCCCGTCTTAAACCACAACAGTGTATAGTTTTAAACATCAAGAATTCCCTTTAATCAGAAGGCTAAAAAGCATTTGGTTAGGAAACTTTAGGCTATGGTTAGGCCAAAAAGAACCTGGTTATGGTAAGGCTATAAAGCACTTGGTTATGTTTAGGCTAAAAAGCACTAGGTTATGTTAACGCTAAAAAGCACTTGGTTATGTTTGGGCTAAAAAGCACTAGGTCATGTTAAGGCTAAAAAGCACTTGGTTATGTTTAGGCTAAAAAGCACTTGGTTATGTTTTAGGCTAAAATGCACTTGGTTATGGTTAGGTTAAGAAACCTAATTTTTGGTTATGTCCTATTGAATGACATACTGTCCTTTAATCTGTCTAAAATAGATTGTATTATGAATAGTAGGACACATCATCAGTAGTGGACCTCAGAGTCATCAGGTGTTTCGGCCATTATCACTATACACCTTCCTCCAAGGGCGGCCCTCCAGTGGTTGATCAGACCCCGGAGTGTGTCCCATAGCCAATTGAAAATCCATTTTAAGGTTAAAACTCTTTGTAAAGGTATATTAGTATTGCTCTTTAGTTAAGGTCTAGGTATAATAATACCTTAGTATTAAAGTCCTCAATATTATGTTTAAAATAACATTAATATTGCAATGAAAATAGTCATCATATATGATAGTTTAAAATATATTTAAAGAAATATATATCTCACTCACCATACGATAACCTTGAATCTCTGTAAACAGAATCCATCCAAGCCATGTACTCGCTTCCTGTGTTCCATACACCGCTCAACTACAGGAGGCACCGTGAAGATCCAAAAGGATGTGGACAGGCTGTGCTCTGATGTCTTCACCTGCACTAGTCCGTTGTGTCATGGTTTAAACCTTTGATGCCTTGAAAAAGGGCCTTAAAGTGTGAAAAGAACACTAGGAAGGACATACTTGGCAATGTGAATCCAATAGGTGTCGATGAGACGTTAGTATCATGGTGAAAAGTGAGTAAAAGGTTACAAGTGGGTGAAAATATCACTTTAATCCACTTCTTTTATGCATATATGGGCGTGGATAAAGCCTATTATGCTCTGATAGCCATGTAGAGGGTTTTAAAAGTATGGAATAAAGCTGGAATTGAATGAAAAATCCACTGAATACAATCATGGAAGTCATGTGGCTATAGGATGGCTTGGAACAGTAAACAAACTGCTTAAATGGCATTTGTGGGCGTGGCTTAGAGCTCCCAAAGCCGCAACTCTGCCTTACAAGGTCTTAGAGGTTTGTGAAGTTAGCCGTGCTTGTCTTTGCTCCTTGACAGCCAGCAGTGAGTGAAACCTCAAGCTCATATTGCTCTGCTACAGCAGGTAGGAACCAACAAGACCACAGTAAGCCACATTGCCAGCAAGCATCCGTCACTAGTCCAGTAAACTGCAAAACATGCATGAGATGTATATTCCTCCTCCATAACTCTAATGATTGCACTCAGCCAGGATGTTTTAAACTTTGGTGAGATAGGTTATAGTGCTTCAAATTTGACCCAAAGACCTTTGGTTAAAGCTGTAGAGATGGAGGGGGGCGTACCACGGAGACCACGTGGGTTTAGCCTAGAAACAGAAGCCAAGGCGTACCACGGAGGCCACGTGGGATTAGCCTAAAATTGGAGGTGGTGGCATAACCACGGAGACCACGTGGGTTTAGCCTAAAATTGGAGGTGGAGGCATTACCACGGAGACCACATGGGCTTAGCCTAAAATTGGAGGTGGAGGCATTACCACGGAGACCACATGGGTTTAGCCTAAAATTGGAGGTGGAGGCATTACCACGGAGACCACGTGGGTTTAGCCTAAAATTGGAGGTGGAAGCATTACCACGGAGACCACGTGGGTTTAGCCTAAAATAGGAGGTGGAGGCATTACCACGGAGACCACATGGGTTTAGCCAGAAAAAGTCAAAAGACAGTTAAGATAAGGCCAAAAGCTCTCTGGGTAGGGTTATGTTGAAAACCAATTGGTTATGGTAAGGCTAAGAAGCACTTGGCTAGGCATAGGTTATTAAAAACCTAGTAATGGTAAGGCTAAAAAGCATTCGGTTAGGTTAATAAACCGTAGGTTATGGTAAGGCTAAACAGCACTCAATTATGGTTAGGCTAAAAAGCACTTAGTTATAGTGAAAGAAAGGTATCGTGTTGGACACAGAGGGGGTTGTGGTTGCTTAAGATAGGGTACTGGCCAGGGTAGGTTAGAGGAGGGTAGACCTACACCGAGGTGTGTGGGCAGGTCTAGGGCACTCACCACAAACCTTAAGACAAGATCCACAGTGGTCCCCACTGTTCCTCCACGAGCCCGTCTTAAACCACAACAGTGTATAGTTTTAAACATCAAGAATTCCCTTTAATCAGAAGGCTAAAAAGCATTTGGTTAGGAAACTTTAGGCTATGGTTAGGCCAAAAAGAACCTGGTTATGGTAAGGCTATAAAGCACTTGGTTATGTTTAGGCTAAAAAGCACTAGGTTATGTTAACGCTAAAAAGCACTTGGTTATGTTTGGGCTAAAAAGCACTAGGTCATGTTAAGGCTAAAAAGCACTTGGTTATGTTTAGGCTAAAAAGCACTTGGTTATGTTTTAGGCTAAAATGCACTTGGTTATGGTTAGGTTAAGAAACCTAATTTTTGGTTATGTCCTATTGAATGACATACTGTCCTTTAATCTGTCTAAAATAGATTGTATTATGAATAGTAGGACACATCATCAGTAGTGGACCTCAGAGTCATCAGGTGTTTCGGCCATTATCACTATACACCTTCCTCCAAGGGCGGCCCTCCAGTGGTTGATCAGACCCCGGAGTGTGTCCCATAGCCAATTGAAAATCCATTTTAAGGTTAAAACTCTTTGTAAAGGTATATTAGTATTGCTCTTTAGTTAAGGTCTAGGTATAATAATACCTTAGTATTAAAGTCCTCAATATTATGTTTAAAATAACATTAATATTGCAATGAAAATAGTCATCATATATGATAGTTTAAAATATATTTAAAGAAATATATATCTCACTCACCATACGATAACCTTGAATCTCTGTAAACAGAATCCATCCAAGCCATGTACTCGCTTCCTGTGTTCCATACACCGCTCAACTACAGGAGGCACCGTGAAGATCCAAAAGGATGTGGACAGGCTGTGCTCTGATGTCTTCACCTGCACTAGTCCGTTGTGTCATGGTTTAAACCTTTGATGCCTTGAAAAAGGGCCTTAAAGTGTGAAAAGAACACTAGGAAGGACATACTTGGCAATGTGAATCCAATAGGTGTCGATGAGACGTTAGTATCATGGTGAAAAGTGAGTAAAAGGTTACAAGTGGGTGAAAATATCACTTTAATCCACTTCTTTTATGCATATATGGGCGTGGATAAAGCCTATTATGCTCTGATAGCCATGTAGAGGGTTTTAAAAGTATGGAATAAAGCTGGAATTGAATGAAAAATCCACTGAATACAATCATGGAAGTCATGTGGCTATAGGATGGCTTGGAACAGTAAACAAACTGCTTAAATGGCATTTGTGGGCGTGGCTTAGAGCTCCCAAAGCCGCAACTCTGCCTTACAAGGTCTTAGAGGTTTGTGAAGTTAGCCGTGCTTGTCTTTGCTCCTTGACAGCCAGCAGTGAGTGAAACCTCAAGCTCATATTGCTCTGCTACAGCAGGTAGGAACCAACAAGACCACAGTAAGCCACATTGCCAGCAAGCATCCGTCACTAGTCCAGTAAACTGCAAAACATGCATGAGATGTATATTCCTCCTCCATAACTCTAATGATTGCACTCAGCCAGGATGTTTTAAACTTTGGTGAGATAGGTTATAGTGCTTCAAATTTGACCCAAAGACCTTTGGTTAAAGCTGTAGAGATGGAGGGGGGCGTACCACGGAGACCACGTGGGTTTAGCCTAGAAACAGAAGCCAAGGCGTACCACGGAGGCCACGTGGGATTAGCCTAAAATTGGAGGTGGTGGCATAACCACGGAGACCACGTGGGTTTAGCCTAAAATTGGAGGTGGAGGCATTACCACGGAGACCACATGGGCTTAGCCTAAAATTGGAGGTGGAGGCATTACCACGGAGACCACATGGGTTTAGCCTAAAATTGGAGGTGGAGGCATTACCACGGAGACCACGTGGGTTTAGCCTAAAATTGGAGGTGGAAGCATTACCACGGAGACCACGTGGGTTTAGCCTAAAATAGGAGGTGGAGGCATTACCACGGAGACCACATGGGTTTAGCCAGAAAAAGTCAAAAGACAGTTAAGATAAGGCCAAAAGCTCTCTGGGTAGGGTTATGTTGAAAACCAATTGGTTATGGTAAGGCTAAGAAGCACTTGGCTAGGCATAGGTTATTAAAAACCTAGTAATGGTAAGGCTAAAAAGCATTCGGTTAGGTTAATAAACCGTAGGTTATGGTAAGGCTAAACAGCACTCAATTATGGTTAGGCTAAAAAGCACTTAGTTATAGTGAAAGAAAGGTATCGTGTTGGACACAGAGGGGGTTGTGGTTGCTTAAGATAGGGTACTGGCCAGGGTAGGTTAGAGGAGGGTAGACCTACACCGAGGTGTGTGGGCAGGTCTAGGGCACTCACCACAAACCTTAAGACAAGATCCACAGTGGTCCCCACTGTTCCTCCACGAGCCCGTCTTAAACCACAACAGTGTATAGTTTTAAACATCAAGAATTCCCTTTAATCAGAAGGCTAAAAAGCATTTGGTTAGGAAACTTTAGGCTATGGTTAGGCCAAAAAGAACCTGGTTATGGTAAGGCTATAAAGCACTTGGTTATGTTTAGGCTAAAAAGCACTAGGTTATGTTAACGCTAAAAAGCACTTGGTTATGTTTGGGCTAAAAAGCACTAGGTCATGTTAAGGCTAAAAAGCACTTGGTTATGTTTAGGCTAAAAAGCACTTGGTTATGTTTTAGGCTAAAATGCACTTGGTTATGGTTAGGTTAAGAAACCTAATTTTTGGTTATGTCCTATTGAATGACATACTGTCCTTTAATCTGTCTAAAATAGATTGTATTATGAATAGTAGGACACATCATCAGTAGTGGACCTCAGAGTCATCAGGTGTTTCGGCCATTATCACTATACACCTTCCTCCAAGGGCGGCCCTCCAGTGGTTGATCAGACCCCGGAGTGTGTCCCATAGCCAATTGAAAATCCATTTTAAGGTTAAAACTCTTTGTAAAGGTATATTAGTATTGCTCTTTAGTTAAGGTCTAGGTATAATAATACCTTAGTATTAAAGTCCTCAATATTATGTTTAAAATAACATTAATATTGCAATGAAAATAGTCATCATATATGATAGTTTAAAATATATTTAAAGAAATATATATCTCACTCACCATACGATAACCTTGAATCTCTGTAAACAGAATCCATCCAAGCCATGTACTCGCTTCCTGTGTTCCATACACCGCTCAACTACAGGAGGCACCGTGAAGATCCAAAAGGATGTGGACAGGCTGTGCTCTGATGTCTTCACCTGCACTAGTCCGTTGTGTCATGGTTTAAACCTTTGATGCCTTGAAAAAGGGCCTTAAAGTGTGAAAAGAACACTAGGAAGGACATACTTGGCAATGTGAATCCAATAGGTGTCGATGAGACGTTAGTATCATGGTGAAAAGTGAGTAAAAGGTTACAAGTGGGTGAAAATATCACTTTAATCCACTTCTTTTATGCATATATGGGCGTGGATAAAGCCTATTATGCTCTGATAGCCATGTAGAGGGTTTTAAAAGTATGGAATAAAGCTGGAATTGAATGAAAAATCCACTGAATACAATCATGGAAGTCATGTGGCTATAGGATGGCTTGGAACAGTAAACAAACTGCTTAAATGGCATTTGTGGGCGTGGCTTAGAGCTCCCAAAGCCGCAACTCTGCCTTACAAGGTCTTAGAGGTTTGTGAAGTTAGCCGTGCTTGTCTTTGCTCCTTGACAGCCAGCAGTGAGTGAAACCTCAAGCTCATATTGCTCTGCTACAGCAGGTAGGAACCAACAAGACCACAGTAAGCCACATTGCCAGCAAGCATCCGTCACTAGTCCAGTAAACTGCAAAACATGCATGAGATGTATATTCCTCCTCCATAACTCTAATGATTGCACTCAGCCAGGATGTTTTAAACTTTGGTGAGATAGGTTATAGTGCTTCAAATTTGACCCAAAGACCTTTGGTTAAAGCTGTAGAGATGGAGGGGGGCGTACCACGGAGACCACGTGGGTTTAGCCTAGAAACAGAAGCCAAGGCGTACCACGGAGGCCACGTGGGATTAGCCTAAAATTGGAGGTGGTGGCATAACCACGGAGACCACGTGGGTTTAGCCTAAAATTGGAGGTGGAGGCATTACCACGGAGACCACATGGGCTTAGCCTAAAATTGGAGGTGGAGGCATTACCACGGAGACCACATGGGTTTAGCCTAAAATTGGAGGTGGAGGCATTACCACGGAGACCACGTGGGTTTAGCCTAAAATTGGAGGTGGAAGCATTACCACGGAGACCACGTGGGTTTAGCCTAAAATAGGAGGTGGAGGCATTACCACGGAGACCACATGGGTTTAGCCAGAAAAAGTCAAAAGACAGTTAAGATAAGGCCAAAAGCTCTCTGGGTAGGGTTATGTTGAAAACCAATTGGTTATGGTAAGGCTAAGAAGCACTTGGCTAGGCATAGGTTATTAAAAACCTAGTAATGGTAAGGCTAAAAAGCATTCGGTTAGGTTAATAAACCGTAGGTTATGGTAAGGCTAAACAGCACTCAATTATGGTTAGGCTAAAAAGCACTTAGTTATAGTGAAAGAAAGGTATCGTGTTGGACACAGAGGGGGTTGTGGTTGCTTAAGATAGGGTACTGGCCAGGGTAGGTTAGAGGAGGGTAGACCTACACCGAGGTGTGTGGGCAGGTCTAGGGCACTCACCACAAACCTTAAGACAAGATCCACAGTGGTCCCCACTGTTCCTCCACGAGCCCGTCTTAAACCACAACAGTGTATAGTTTTAAACATCAAGAATTCCCTTTAATCAGAAGGCTAAAAAGCATTTGGTTAGGAAACTTTAGGCTATGGTTAGGCCAAAAAGAACCTGGTTATGGTAAGGCTATAAAGCACTTGGTTATGTTTAGGCTAAAAAGCACTAGGTTATGTTAACGCTAAAAAGCACTTGGTTATGTTTGGGCTAAAAAGCACTAGGTCATGTTAAGGCTAAAAAGCACTTGGTTATGTTTAGGCTAAAAAGCACTTGGTTATGTTTTAGGCTAAAATGCACTTGGTTATGGTTAGGTTAAGAAACCTAATTTTTGGTTATGTCCTATTGAATGACATACTGTCCTTTAATCTGTCTAAAATAGATTGTATTATGAATAGTAGGACACATCATCAGTAGTGGACCTCAGAGTCATCAGGTGTTTCGGCCATTATCACTATACACCTTCCTCCAAGGGCGGCCCTCCAGTGGTTGATCAGACCCCGGAGTGTGTCCCATAGCCAATTGAAAATCCATTTTAAGGTTAAAACTCTTTGTAAAGGTATATTAGTATTGCTCTTTAGTTAAGGTCTAGGTATAATAATACCTTAGTATTAAAGTCCTCAATATTATGTTTAAAATAACATTAATATTGCAATGAAAATAGTCATCATATATGATAGTTTAAAATATATTTAAAGAAATATATATCTCACTCACCATACGATAACCTTGAATCTCTGTAAACAGAATCCATCCAAGCCATGTACTCGCTTCCTGTGTTCCATACACCGCTCAACTACAGGAGGCACCGTGAAGATCCAAAAGGATGTGGACAGGCTGTGCTCTGATGTCTTCACCTGCACTAGTCCGTTGTGTCATGGTTTAAACCTTTGATGCCTTGAAAAAGGGCCTTAAAGTGTGAAAAGAACACTAGGAAGGACATACTTGGCAATGTGAATCCAATAGGTGTCGATGAGACGTTAGTATCATGGTGAAAAGTGAGTAAAAGGTTACAAGTGGGTGAAAATATCACTTTAATCCACTTCTTTTATGCATATATGGGCGTGGATAAAGCCTATTATGCTCTGATAGCCATGTAGAGGGTTTTAAAAGTATGGAATAAAGCTGGAATTGAATGAAAAATCCACTGAATACAATCATGGAAGTCATGTGGCTATAGGATGGCTTGGAACAGTAAACAAACTGCTTAAATGGCATTTGTGGGCGTGGCTTAGAGCTCCCAAAGCCGCAACTCTGCCTTACAAGGTCTTAGAGGTTTGTGAAGTTAGCCGTGCTTGTCTTTGCTCCTTGACAGCCAGCAGTGAGTGAAACCTCAAGCTCATATTGCTCTGCTACAGCAGGTAGGAACCAACAAGACCACAGTAAGCCACATTGCCAGCAAGCATCCGTCACTAGTCCAGTAAACTGCAAAACATGCATGAGATGTATATTCCTCCTCCATAACTCTAATGATTGCACTCAGCCAGGATGTTTTAAACTTTGGTGAGATAGGTTATAGTGCTTCAAATTTGACCCAAAGACCTTTGGTTAAAGCTGTAGAGATGGAGGGGGGCGTACCACGGAGACCACGTGGGTTTAGCCTAGAAACAGAAGCCAAGGCGTACCACGGAGGCCACGTGGGATTAGCCTAAAATTGGAGGTGGTGGCATAACCACGGAGACCACGTGGGTTTAGCCTAAAATTGGAGGTGGAGGCATTACCACGGAGACCACATGGGCTTAGCCTAAAATTGGAGGTGGAGGCATTACCACGGAGACCACATGGGTTTAGCCTAAAATTGGAGGTGGAGGCATTACCACGGAGACCACGTGGGTTTAGCCTAAAATTGGAGGTGGAAGCATTACCACGGAGACCACGTGGGTTTAGCCTAAAATAGGAGGTGGAGGCATTACCACGGAGACCACATGGGTTTAGCCAGAAAAAGTCAAAAGACAGTTAAGATAAGGCCAAAAGCTCTCTGGGTAGGGTTATGTTGAAAACCAATTGGTTATGGTAAGGCTAAGAAGCACTTGGCTAGGCATAGGTTATTAAAAACCTAGTAATGGTAAGGCTAAAAAGCATTCGGTTAGGTTAATAAACCGTAGGTTATGGTAAGGCTAAACAGCACTCAATTATGGTTAGGCTAAAAAGCACTTAGTTATAGTGAAAGAAAGGTATCGTGTTGGACACAGAGGGGGTTGTGGTTGCTTAAGATAGGGTACTGGCCAGGGTAGGTTAGAGGAGGGTAGACCTACACCGAGGTGTGTGGGCAGGTCTAGGGCACTCACCACAAACCTTAAGACAAGATCCACAGTGGTCCCCACTGTTCCTCCACGAGCCCGTCTTAAACCACAACAGTGTATAGTTTTAAACATCAAGAATTCCCTTTAATCAGAAGGCTAAAAAGCATTTGGTTAGGAAACTTTAGGCTATGGTTAGGCCAAAAAGAACCTGGTTATGGTAAGGCTATAAAGCACTTGGTTATGTTTAGGCTAAAAAGCACTAGGTTATGTTAACGCTAAAAAGCACTTGGTTATGTTTGGGCTAAAAAGCACTAGGTCATGTTAAGGCTAAAAAGCACTTGGTTATGTTTAGGCTAAAAAGCACTTGGTTATGTTTTAGGCTAAAATGCACTTGGTTATGGTTAGGTTAAGAAACCTAATTTTTGGTTATGTCCTATTGAATGACATACTGTCCTTTA